>JAQIWR010001344.1:0-14185 GCA_034695945.1 Glomeris hexasticha
TGTGTAATGTATCCTCCTGCTTAACATATTTCATATCCTGGAAAAATTTTGTAAATATCCTGGAAAATACTGGAAATTTGAAATGGAAGTTTAGTAGACACCCTGTAATTATTCATAAACAAAAATAGCAAATAATATATATTCATTTTGGCATCATGTGAAATTCTAAGAGAAGTGATTCTTGTAGCTCCGCAAGTTTCTTGCATGCAAGGTTTCCTATAGACGGATCATTGTAATGTTGCACTGCAATGTCTTGCAGGCTAGAAACTTGCAAAACTTCTAGAGAAGCACATTTCTTTCTATAGTCCCCATGTTGCCACTTTAAATCACTTCCGAATTTCTTATTAAACAAGCAGAAATATAGATAAATATTCCATGTTGATAATTTCCAGTTTTGTACGTACACAACGTAATAACTTATGTATCTTTACCGTGAAAACAGCTCGATCCTCCCGATTCGCAGACGCTATTTCTCAAATGCGCCAGTGTGTGTTTTCTTTTCGAACAAGCATGGACACTTTCTGGTTCCCAGCAGGGAAGATACCAACGTATCCTTTTAACCTCACGTCAGAATCATTGCAAACAGACCCAATGCACTTAATCATTTTAACCAGATAT
Organism: Glomeris hexasticha; assembly: GCA_034695945.1. Taxonomy (NCBI): domain Eukaryota; kingdom Metazoa; phylum Arthropoda; class Diplopoda; order Glomerida; family Glomeridae; genus Glomeris; species Glomeris hexasticha. The sequence continues at coordinate 619 of JAQIWR010001344.1, forward strand.
CATGACCGATATCATTGGCAAAGTGGATAATTCAACCGTTCGGTACAGTTCACCCTGTTGTTACTTTAATGTAACGTAAGTTTACGTTACTTGCGTGTCTCTTGCACTTGCAGTCCATTCGTTTCCCAACACGTCACGTTGGATTCGGTCCCCGAAACGATGAAACTTCTCGGCAGCGCCAAGTTCGGCAAGGTAATGATGGTGGCTTGAGGAACGGTATTATTGTTCAGTCCACGTCCCGTAAATACTGAATGCTAAACGAAGCTCCAAAAAATATCAATCATCTGCTTCTTGCGTTCGAGTTGGACTCTTGGAAGAAGGAACTTTTTCAGTAATGATTGCAGCACTGAATGAAGAATAACCATATCGTACATTTGTAATTTATTATATGTATTGACCAAATAAAATATTTGTCACACAATGTGAGTCTCACCAATTCGAAGCATCACCGTTTCCTTCCTTCGTAACCAGTTTATTCCTGTGTTCTCCGTTGTTATCACCGTCCGCCGTATCTTCACGCTGCCCTCGATCCGACACACGGATGTCTTCGCTGGATAAGGATACACTTCCATTGGTGACTTCACCATCAACGTCATCGTCCGACGCTTCCGGTTCCGATATCGAAAAACGGTACGATCCCGCGAATTGATTCCGGTCATCCACACTGTCGTCGTCGCTGTCCTTCCCGGGGACTACGTACACCACGTCCATGTGAATAGTACCTTGCTGTTAAATATCAAAAGTGGCTCAGGTACAAATTGACACCACGGTAGCTAAGGTGTTAGTTAAGTCACCAGTTGAGAAAGCGTTTCAACTGCCTCCTGGTGGCGAACGTCCCGTAGATCGATGCCGTTGACGGATATTATAGAGTCACCTACGTAAAGGCCACCGGCACGGTCCACAGCAAGACCCTCATGGATTTCCGAAACCAAAATTGGAACTCCGTACTCCTTTCCACCCTGTGTTGGGTTTTAGTTTATAAACCCATCCAAACTATTAATTACAAATATTCCAAGTTCCCAAATACAACACGTACCGTGATCGAGATGCCGAGTCCTTCTTCCGGTCCTTTTTCCACGATGACTGTCCTGGCTTCTCCCACACCCTGGCGTCTCCTGAGTGTGTCAGCATCCTCAAGTTTTAAATAAAAATGAATTTAAGCAAGATTTAAGTAATCATGATTTTAAAATGTGAAAGCGTATCATGTACGGTATACCGCAAACTTACATGTCCAGGAGGTAAAGGCAGCTTTTTCCCGCGATCACCACGACCCCTGCAAGCCCTGATGACCGTTTTATGTCTATGAAGGTATATTTCAGCCTCGAGTTGGTTCCATAGCTTGTCGTGGTCATTGCCTTTCATGTCTCGGCCCAACAATTGAATCTGTTGGATCCTTCCGGCCAGTTCCTTGTCCAGGTACCTCGCGGCCAGACGGGCACCATATAACTCACTTTGCAAGGACAGCACGTGATTCCTCAGCTTGTCGTTCTCGAACTTCAACTGTTCGGCTTCGGATTCGAGCCGCGCTTCCTTCATGGCATCCGTGCGGTAACGGATCATCTCACCTTCCTACAAAGTGAAACGGTTTGTACACCTTAACTGAAAATTTCAGTAATCCTTCATTAAAAATTATTCAACTAACACAACTACAAATTATGAAACATTACACGACAAGTGTATATAAATTTCTTAGTGCATTATTCACATTTCCTTGATTTAAATAGTCTGTGTTGCAAATAAACGTGGAAACAAGATCAAAGATCATCCATTGCGTTCATCTTTTGAGAAAATATTTTGACTAATTTTACACCAAAAAACAGGAACAAACCAGCTTCTTTTTGATGACATCTGCCGAGTCTGCATGAAGTCCTCCGGGTGAATTGGCATGTACACTTAATTGGGCCGCATGCAGTTGCAGTAGCAGATGGTGGAGTTCCTTCTCGAGGACGATCTTGCTGGCCCTCACTTCTCCCAACTCGGACCTTAAATCGACGAGAAGCGCCTGCAAAAAAGCAAAAAGCCAAATTCACACATCAACATTTCTAATGATACAGCTATGAAAAGAGCCTGCAGGTCTAAAATTAGTTGGCGCCAAAATGGATGCATATCTCTATGCGTACAGCCTACAGCAAAGACCACCCAAGCTGGATCCGACTTCGACCCCTTGTCCTCACTTCCTCCATATCCTCCATTCTTCTACTTATTTGCTGGCCATGAGCCGTGCAAGTTGCTCGTCCGTCTCGCTCCTCCTCCTCCTCTTCCTCTTCTTCTCGTCTTCAACTTCAACTCGCAGTGCAAAAGACCGCAAGGAATGGAGCGACTTGACAGCAGTCATGCCGGGAATGAGGTCTACTCACGATGTCCTCTTGTCCATCGAGGAGAGACTCAAGGCTCTGGACACTTTCGGATATGCCATCAGGCTTTCTAATTTGGACCACGGTCTCGAACAGCTCACCAGAAGACTAGGTGACATTGAGGGAAAACTGGACAGACTCGAGTCTAAGTTGGACATCCGGATGGAAAAGATCCACGAGGTAAGTAGTAACAATGCATTATGGGCAAATTTCCATATTGGTTTATTTCCCAATGGAAGAAAATCGGTTTTTAAAACCATGCAATTTTTCCAATTTTCACTCTTTAGTAAAAATCCAAATGTTTAATTACAAACGTTTTAAATAAAGATGATAATTGGCAGTGACTTGAAATAAAGGCATTCTTATCTTTGGACATGTTTTACATCAATTGTGCAGTTGGTGTTGGGCAAGGACCTAAAGGAAGGGGTCTCAGTGGACCAGATACTGCGCCGGGTGGATTCGCTGAACGAGAAGGTTGGATCGAAACTGGGTTTGGGTGAAGTCCGAATGGCCCTAGGTATGGAAAACCTGGGACTCAAGGTAGAAAGGGCCGAGAGGCATGTCAGAGGAGGTGTGGACGACCTTCTGGACAAGCTGGTTAAAAGTGACGAAAGGAGAGCCCACTTTGAGACTCAGACCCTGATGCAGCTCGATAGGATCCAATCCACGGCTTCCCATGTCCAACATGTCCGCAGTTTCCTCAAAGATGACCTTACAGTATTAGTCCATGGCAAGTTTCAAGAGGTAAAATACTTGACTAAAACACTTGCACCCCGCTATCTTTATTTCGGCGCGTCTTCTTCGACAGCTCGGTGATAAGATGGACCTCCTGCGTACCACGACTGCAGAGGATGGAAGATGCGAAGGACTCGAAGCCACTGTCCGCGAATGGATAATTGGATCCAATAGGTGCTCTTCGACATCCTCTTCAACCACCGAGTCCTCAGATGCCCCGATAGAATCTGCAGAAGACGGTGCTATAGTCGGGCACCTGCGTAACATCAGCGCCGTGCTCAGCATCAATACCCAATCCCATGACAAGAGATTGCAGAAGGTGGAAACTGACGTTGAGACCTACGGCCGCAAGGTCCTTTCCATGAGCCAAGAGGTATTACGGGAGACCAAATCGATGGCTACTTCCCTCTCGGAAGCTCTTGACTCTAGCAACCAAACCCGGAACATCTTCCGCGATGGATTCCGTAAACTGCACCAACAGATGAAACCGGTGTCCGGTTAGATACCATCATAAGTTTGACCATGTTTAGAAGGTGTCTACTTAATAAACGATTTTGCTTTTGAGCTTTCCTTCAGGTTTGGACGAACCACTGGAAGCGGTGCGCAAGAAAGTTTCCGATCTTACCGACACGGTGGACACAAGTTTCGCGTCGTTACTTGTGGCACAGAACACCTTTATTAATTCCTGCCATCGAATTCAGCAGCAGGAACCAGAGATAGAAATCAAGATATACAACGTGCTGCAGAAGATAGTCCAAGACCTTCACGCAAGGTTCCTTTCCAATGATCCAGGTTTGCGAACAAACTCGTGTAACATACTAACTGGATCATTTCTTTTCTTCCAGGACTGACAATACTGAAGCCTCGACGAAGGCCTTGCAGAGCTCATTTGAATCCCACACCAAGAACCTGGGACGTGCCCTAAACGACCTGGTGTGGACCGTGATCACAGTCGGTAACGAGACATCCCAAGATGTTCGCAGGCTGGGTGACAGGTTGGTGGCAAGGGGCATTTGGCCCTTGTCTGACAGGAACACTCTGGCCAACTTGTGCCACAGTGTGTACTATGCTACCCTCAACTCGTCCAATGAGTCAAAGTCTGATGGTGGTCCTGTGGCATCTGATGAGGACCAGGCTGTACTGGGGGAAGCAGATGAAGATGCAGATGAGGATAGGGAATATGTGACATTGTCTCCAACTGAGAACATCAAAGATGATTCATCAGCTTTTAATTTTCCATCTTTGTTATCCAGTCAGAATGCATCAGCCGAACTTGAAAAAGCCCTTAATCTTAACGACACCACTGACTTGGACTACAGCGATTACTACGTTGATTGATCTCAATGATGGTACATGTAACAAAATATATTTTTAAATAAAACACTGTTGTTTAGTAACCGTAAATATGTCATCTGTATTACCGGTATGTTCTTCTAAAAAGTTAAAACTGAACTTTTACATATTGTTGTTTTATTTCATATTTCTCCCACATTGATCTCATTATTGTAATTATTTTTAACTGCATTTTTGCACATCAAACTAAACTTTCAGATATTTTAAAATTCACCAACTTGCCTTTTTTAACTGTACAGAACACATGACAGGCAGTTAAAAATGAGGACAGCTGATAAACCATATTTTACATACTACACTAGCGCCACCTATCTTCAGATGAAACAAACCATCTGGGGAAATCCAGTTTGATAGATTGGAAATCATAAACCGGAGTGGGTTATAAAATTACATTGTCGGATTAAGTGTGATAAAACTTGTCGAAAAATACATAGCATAACCTGTGCATTATTACGTGGGTTTTTCAATTTTCTTACCTCTAGTTTGGCGTTATTTTGAAAAACTGTTTGAGCCTTGTGACTGAGTTGTGCAAATGCGGCGCTTAAAGCAGTCATTTTGCGACGGCTTTCGTAGACAATGTCGCTCTGATCGTCGTCGAATTCGCCATACAGCAGATCCAAATCGACAAACGCTTTGTCAAACTCTTTTTCCAGGATTTCGAGCCATTTGAAGCCCGTGTTATTACACGTTGCCATTTCTGACGATCGTTCAAACTTCGGAGAAAGCACTTAGTTGGAGCGCCGCCGTTTGCGAAGCTCGTTGTAGGTGGCAGCACCGATTCAATTCCTGCGGCTGCAGTGAAAACATGGTGAAAACTCAAAATTTGGTTTAGATATAAATCTGCTGGCCTTCAGTTGTTTTTTAAAATTTTGCTTTTTAGCAGATGATGTCTACCACTTTGATCAATTGGTCATAAGACAACAAATAAAGGCTATTTTAAGCGTATATGACATTAAAATGCAACCGATGCCACAATCCAAACTTACCATGCATAATGGGAATAATCGATCATGCAGGATTGGGAAATTGTTCCTATAGTGAATATGCATAGAGAAATTAATGCCCAAACTGCAGATAACCGTCTGGAAATTTTAATGTTTCTTGTCTTGGATTTCGTTTATAATATAATGCACAACGAGGATCAAAAAATAAACATACGGCGCATGTGGCGTATGTTATAAGCGGCACATTAATAGCACCTACTTTCAAAAGTAACAACTCAAACACCAATGCCGTTCTCAATTCTGGCCGAAAATACAATACAATACACACTGTGCGCAACTGCGTGCTATAAAACACGCACAGACCCAGCGAACAACCTCAACATGCCTAGAATAGCATATCCGTTAAAAAAAGAAATAAACTGGAATCGCATTGAAAAACCAGGCTGGGAATCGTCTCCACCTGCTATAGATTATTACCTAAGTTGCAACAGAAGGCAATTGATCTGGATTAAGTTATATGACTCGTACATCGTGTTACATTTTCAACGTAAGCATACATATTCCGTGAAAAACTCCTCCTGGAAAAATATATAATGGAATTAAAAACCCAATGACAAACTTGGAAAACCATCATCAGACAACTGCGTATTAACGTTGTTCTCATTCGTAAATTATTATTCCCCAAGAAAGCCATTTGAAATGTATAGTTTGAACAGTTTGGAAGCATGAACAGCAATAAATTGATGTAAATTATTAGAAAGTAAATATAAAATACAAACTGAAAGAACTAGAAGTATCTGATAATTAATTTGTTTTCTTGTTTCTTTACAAGAGGGCTAAATTAAGTATGTGTCTTTCTAGAAGTTTGCTGCTGTTGGCGTGTTCACGTGCGAGTTGGAATGGAAGTGGTGAATGTTGGCGTCTCCAGCTCTTCGTGTTTCTTCATTTTTGCACCCAACTGCAACTTGTAGTGGTTGATAATATCTTGATCAGCTGGGCAAGACTGGGTGAACGCATCCAACTGGTACATGTGGTACATATACCGCCACATGTTGGTCAGGTCCTCGGGAATCTCAAAACCGCAGAAGTATTTGCCTGCGAATCGAATGCAATTGGGTTATTAAATACTACTACAACATAAAGTAATGGTTGGGGTTCTGTGCAAGTACAATCAAATAAATATCACATTTTATTTACTAAATTACCAGTTTTCAATGATTTTGGGGAAATAATTAGTTCATTGTTTTGCGCTATTACATAATACACTTCCAAAACTAGCTAATAATATAATTGCTGTACATGCAAGTTTGCGGGGGGACAAGGTCAGTCTGCATGTCTTAAACGTGGGAAGGTTGCGTAAAATGTTGGCAATGTAGTGTCCGCGATGCGTATCGCAGCGCATCCCTTGCCGCATGCAAACTTGCGAAACGATAGCACGGAAGCATTTATATATTCCTTTCTATTTCCTTCCTTTCTTTACTCATCGTTTGTTTAAAAATATAAAAGTCACCATAGTTTATCTTCCGTATTAGCATATTCAAATTAGAGAAAAATAGGACAATTCATTTATGATATTCTCTAAAAATGGAAATATATTATTACCACAGCTGTTTCGCGTGTTCAACTTAATAATAAATTCCTACATTACTTAATATTTTCAGTGTTAAACAAAACCTGGTAAGAAACATACTTTACATATTAACGATTTAAGACAAATACTAACCCGCTACCCTGATGTGTTGCAAGCGCGGCATCAGTTCGCAATCGAAGCAGCACATGGTGTCACCGGTAAGAAATCTAGTGCCCTTGCTCAGGATTTCATTGATCTTCTTCAAATTAGCCTGCAGGTTCTTCTTTGAAGTCTCGTCACACTTGGTTAACATCAGCTTGAATTTCTATTCGAGTACGCAAATGAACACACGTTAACGTCACAATCTCAGTTTGAAATCTTCAAAGCAAATCAATTTTAGAAACACGTACGCTGTAAATATTCTCGATGGTAGTTGCTACTTCCTTGTCTTGGACGAACAGGTTGTGGCCACCGGGTACATTCTTCATGATGTATCTCTCGATTTTCTCATTCTCCAATATGGCCATGCCGTTGTCAATGAGGATCGGTGGCAAAGCTGCCTCGAAGTTGCTCCGAAAGTCTGGAGGTGGTTTCAGCATGTCAACTGTGGTCACTTTCAACGTGATGGTCTTTAATTCAGCCAACAGGTACAGGTCCATGAAGTACTCTTGGCAGAAGAGGCAAGCTCCTTTACGTCGGCCATCGATGGTCGAAGCCTGAATTTTACAAAATAAATTAGAAAATTATTCCAAAACTGCTGGAAGTTATTTATAGCCAAGAACAGTGATAAAGGAAAGTGTAATCTACATTTTACATTAGTCTTACAAATGCAATTTACCAAGACATTCGAATGTTGAGAATCAATTTCGTTTTTTTGTTATAATTCCTAAAATACTTGCCAGATTAACTTAAAATCCAACCACAAACTCCCTAACATTTTCCTCTTCAAAACGGACCTAAACATGATAACCTTCAATAAAGTCTTGCAGCAGCAAAACGCGTTTGAATATGGAAAATGTGTCAAAATAAAATACGTTGACTCTTAATCTTCCCAAAATACGAAAAATAAATGAAACTACATGCCAACCATTTCTTTATAAAGGTTTGTTATTACTCTACGAAGCATAGAAACATTGCCATGAATATAATTGTCAATATAGTCCACATTCCAGATCCCTGATGGATCAAAAACATGTTTTCATTGGGTCTATGTCAACGATAATCAGGGAGACAAATAAAATGAACCTTGCAAAATGCTACTAGGTACCGACAACTGTGTTTAGGAATGTCATGTACTAGACAACCAAAAACTTTCCCCAAAAATGACAAACACAGATATGAACATTGTGCAATTGAAACATAATAAAGATAATAAAAATCGACCAAAAAATAGGATTACCACTCCCAATCTTACTTGTATAGTTAAGCTTCTAAGGTTACCATGTGAACTTGTCATTTTTTCCTTATTTAGGATTTTTCTGGTGATAACTTTTAAGATCCGGGTGCAAATTGCACTTAAGTCAGATGCTCAAGTCACACAAGCAATATAACATAATGAATATATACTAGGGGACATTTTCTAGGGGATCAACGACACTGGTGTAATTACTTCATCATCAATAATTCATAAAAAATTAAAGCTGTCCAACCATTAAAAGCTTAAATTACAATAAAAATAAGTAACGAGCAAAAGTTATCTATAATTCCAAGTTTGCTTTTATGATTACATATCAAATAAGAAATACTATACAGTAGTAAAACAAATTAAATGGGCATGTAGTTGAAAACAAGTATGTTACCTAATTGCGATAATTTTAATCTGCTCAAGATAATTACTGGGTATATCCTTATAAAAAAAATGACAAAGGAAAAGATAATTGGGAACAAGAGGAAAGATACAAAGACTAATTCGTGGGTGGCCATTTTCTTACTTGAAAATGACTCAAGGGTTTCGCAAGTGTGATTCACACAACCATACATAGGATCCCATATTTGTCATCGACAAAGTTAGCAACACCCAACTTTATCGGACATTTTTAACAATCTACAAAAAATCAGTAAACAAGTAGAACTTTGAGTATGCTTTTAGGCAGGCAACTGTGCTCAAAACATACTCTCTTTGCCTGAATTGTATTCTTGCAAGCTTCATGGGGTTTATGGGTCAGGGATGCAAAGTTTGGCGACCTTAAATTTCACACAAAATCATAATTAACTATAATTACATTTTCTACTGAATATTCATTAGCCGCCATTACGCCAGTCAGTACGTAGATAGTTCTGACTGGTGTAATGGCGGCTGCAACTCTCAGCATTGTTTATTCTTCATTCTTCATACAGTGCCAAAATAATGCACAGCCAAGGTCTTGAAAGCAGATTGCATATAATGTGTATTCGTGGCTCATGTGTGATATCTGATTGGCTAATGTGGCTATGTGCACTATTCACCAATAGAAAAATGCAGTACTACTCCAGGAAGCAAGCTGCAAAAACATGACGCTCATCATGCAGAGTACATCAAAAACGAATGGCGTAAAAATGCTTTAAAAATAGACATTTATGCTCGTCCCAAAAAAGGAAATGCTTCGTTTCATAGCATTAATCTATTAAAAATTATACATAATTCAAATTGAAAACGCTAGTCAAGTGCCAGAATGACCAATATAAATTGGTCAAATCAATTGACTAGAATATTAGACTAAAAATACTAGTCATTCACAGTATATTGGTCAAAAAAAAATAACAAAAAACGTATCGTTTCATCTTAAAATTTAGTAGCAGAATGTTAAAATATCTCATCATTTTGTAGTGAAAAATCCCCTTTACGTCAATCATTTTCAAGGGATGTTGCCAAACCTTGTTGCATCACCTTTAAATAAAAAAATATAACATGAAAATAACATTTTCAAAAGTCAAACTAAATTAATAACAGTCGTATTGATATAAAAATTTGACAAAACCTTACCCCAACCTACGAAAGCAAATACAGTAAAACCTGTATATGGTGGAATCTTATGGGACCAGATAAAATGTCTACCATAGACAGGTTTTTCCAGCATGGAGAGGTTTTTTAAAACATTTATTAGGCAGTCAATGGTCCCAAAAAAGTCCAATTCTCCACCATAAACAGGTTTCCAACATAGACAGGTTTTTATAATATTTTGACATTATTTAAACCTTCATTTAACATTTACAAAAATAAAAACAAATTGCACAAATATCGCAAAAAAAACCTCATATTTTCGCAGGAAAAGCTGACTAATTATGCTTCATTATTTAAAAATTGAAATCAACTTTCACCTTCATTACAGTCATCCCCTAAACACAATTACAATTTCGGTTTCACAACATGCGTTATTACTGCCAATTGATATCATGTAATCAGAACAAGAAACTGAACGAACCCATAACCTCAATCTTATGCAATATGATTAGAATTTTAGTGTTTTTCTTAGAACTACCGAACTACCTCCTTGTTTAAACCAAGGAGTTTTTAAACGAAGTTGAATCGTTCATCGATGCTGTGATTTAATTAAAATATTGTACGAAAACACCTTCAATTACATACGATTGAATTTGCACAACCTGAATAAACAAAAGTGCAACACATGGTTTGTTACATTTCATTTCCCATACCCTAAAAAGCAGTAATCGGGTCAACCGTGCAATGAATCGCAATAAGCTTGGATATATAAAAGGCGCTGTGCTGCAAAACTTTCAACTTATATAAACAACCTCTGTTACAACCATATCTTTCACGGTTTTCAGTAAACATGTTAATATCGTTTCAGTGGTTTTCCCACATTTCATTTAGTAATTATTTTACTAGCACGGTTTCTATATAATAATAATGACAGTTTTGGGGCAGCAAACAAAACCATGTCAGTTCTTTCCACACGCAACACAATCCCTTATTAAACAAATTTAAATATGTAATTAGAATTTTTCAAGGTGGGTACTTCATTTTAATAAATGTACGTATTTAAATAACTTTACAAGTTAGGCGTTACTTTTCTTATCAGAAAAATTTCAAATTTAACATCATTTTGGCCTTTGACCAAAAATTAAAGATAAAGCCCGAGTTTAAAATTGGGCCAACATCCAGAATAATTTTTGACAATAAAATATAGTAATAGAAAATAAAAGGAAGTCTGTTATTAAATTGCAACATCTGATGTGAACCAACACATGTGTCGTCAAACATTGATGTCAATTTATTGGGAAACTCACCTTTAAATTTTTGTCTATTAGATTGCATCAAAAACAATGCTGAAATCCGTTTGTTGAACTTGATATATTGCAAACTGTTTATTTTCACCCAAGTTTTCACCTTGGTTTTCACAATGAGCAGAGATAACAAGCTGAAATTAAATCGCATCTGTTTTATACACATTTTTAACACTTTTGTTAAATAAAGTTACATATGATGTCATTATACGGACTTGAATCAATGCTTGAACGTTCGTCATTTTACCGGGAAGTAATGCGGGAAAATGTTGGCTTCCGGGCAAAAAATTAGAAATATAGTCCTATTTTTCAGAATGGGGATCTAAGTCCACAGGTACCAAAATCTAGTGACCATTTATGGGCAGTGATGATATTTTGCAATTCACGATCGTGGCAAAAGCGAAAACGGGACACAGAGTTGTGCGCTTACTCGGCATTCACCAAGCACAATTACCGAGTTTCCGCTCCTCTGCCATTTTGTAAAGACCAACACCCATGCGCGTGAAAACTTCCTGTTGCTTTTACCTTAATGATCAATTCGATTTCCGGCACATCGTTGTTAACGCCGTTATTCATGTCGTCCGACATCTTGTAAACCTCGATGTGAATAGCTGGTTGTCGTTGGTTGGAGGAAAAAAATGTCGCAAAACTTCACTGTCGACTTCAAAACAGACCCACACTCAGCCAGTAACACTCCGCTATTGATCCGGTGTCTAAAAATACATGCAGTGCCAAATCTCTCCGACTGGCTGATAACAGCGTCACTGATTTCTATTTCGGCGTACAGGTGGCGCCACTGAACTAAGGTTCATTCTATAGCAGGTTGGGCAACGGCAAGCTTTGCCAATGGCGAGTTTGGTCAAATTCTTTTTCTTCCCGATAGGTGGCGCTGCGACCGGAGACCAGTGCTGAAGTTTCAGAAGCGTGGGTGTTTGCATGGTGTTTGTGTGATAGTTTCTCGTCGATTTTTGCGGGGTTTCAAGATGCCCACCGCCTGCTATATAATTGTGACCTTTAAACATTTTGTCACTTTAAAAAATTGGTATACTTATTAGTTAATTTACAATATTTACAGCTATCAGACTCAAATTAATTCTTATGGTTTTCATGGATCCTCTTTGCCTTTAGAAATTTCAATTTTAAAACTGGATTTTCCGAAATTGTGAAATTTGCAATATCTTACACGTTTCTAGAATCTGGTTTAAAGGGCATTAAAAGTTTTATCTGCAACGTTTTGTTCTGTACCTAAACATATGTAGTTACAGTACGCATACCTAATAAACACGTTTTCTCCTTTAAATACTGCTTTTTTCGAAAAACATTGGTGAACATAAAAGAACTGCAGCGCGCCAATACCTATTTCTAACATGTTTTGGTTAGGTTATGTTAAGTAGTTTTGTCTTGGTAACATTTATAACGCACTTAATTGTTGCAGGAGTTACGACACATTAGTTGCCAAGACTAAACTAATTAACTAAACTTAACCAAAACTAGTTAGAAATAGATATTGGCGCGCTGCGGTTCTTTTATGTTCACCGAAGTTTTTCGAAAAACGCGTTTATGCGCCATACATACTGCATTGGACCCCCGTTAGCTCACTGGTCTGCGACGACAGCGCCACGTTGTGGCGCGGAAAAGCAAACGGACTTTTTGTTAATATAGGACTGCCTAACCTCCCCAGAGGGGAGGCAAGCAAAATTAACCTTAACTTAAGGCACAGTGCACAGCGTATTTGCGGTGCAGCGGATCGACAGATCTGCAGTCGCTGATCCGCAAGTGATCCGCACCTCATTCGCGGTTACAATAAAGTCTGTAAATATCGCAACTCGCGTATTATACCAGAAATACAATTATTAGAACAGGAAGATAAATACATTTACTTTTGGTGACTTGCTTGTGTGTTCAAATCAAAGGGAAATCGGCATTGCTAGAAAATCGCGAAAGTTGTGCATCAAAATGCGGATAATCCCTCTTTATTCCCAAGGTAGATTAAATAGATGAAATTCCTGTACACCATAATTTTGAGCACCTAAAAAACTTACAAACGGCATAAGATTAAAAACATCGAACCTCATTTAGTATTTTTACGAGGGGTAAAACCGTGTAAATTGTGGAACTGGCGACTTAGGCCTACCTTACGGATCCGTCAACAGATGGCGCTGATTCGTGTAATAATAATGAATGTTTGCTATTAGCTCTCCGACAAAATTGCATTGTGCCATCTATTGGTGGATCCGCGAGGTAAGACTCTGATTCTGTGATTTGCATAGTTTTACCCCTCGTAAAAATACTAAATGTGGTTCGATTTTGTTAAAGGGACAGCAAAGGCAAACAAAAAATTTTTATGACAGATAAAAGGCATAAAAACAAGCATATCTGTCGCTTCA
>JAQIWR010001345.1:0-14183 GCA_034695945.1 Glomeris hexasticha
GGTTCTTCGTGTTGATCGGCGTGGGTCGTAGTTGCAGCAATGAAATGAAGGTAAATATTCGTTAATTATAGTTAAAACAGTTAAAATGAGGTGGATGGGGATGGGGATTAACCTTCTACGTGAGTAAAACGTAACAAAATCGAGTTTTTATCGAGGTTTTGGGTGGATTTTTGGTGTTAATTAAAACGAGGGTCCAAATGCGGTTTTTCCGAAATGCTTTGTGTGAAAATACATTTTGTAATTTATTTTGCAGGTTATTTGTCGTGTATCTTCGCTGATGACGTCATCACCTTTTTCACTTAATTTGTATAATTTTTCCAATGAACATATAATAAATAAGCTGAAAATATTTACAGGGAATGACACAAATCTGCTCAACATCCCTCCGTATTGAAAATGGACAGAACCCACAACTTGGGGTGAAAGTTGGACCTTGTCACCCTTCTTGCTGACCCACTTTCTATCCTATATTATACAGGGTGTTCCACATAACGTGATTTCTTTTTATTATAATAAAATCTTGGACTAACATGGGAGAGGACTCGACACTTGCTGGTCGACGCGTCCCACATCGCGACCGCGCTTGCAGCGCCGCAGCGGCGTAAAAATGAAACGTAGGTCGGACAAAGTGTGAAAACTCTACACAGGCGAAGCGGGAGACTACGGCCAAACTCCGGGTAATTATAAACGTTGTAAATGGTGTTTGCAGATGAATACTGCATTAATGTTTACATTCTTAATACTGTTTAGTATCGCTACAAGTAAATCAACAAGCATCCAGAGGTTTAGCCAATTCCAAGCCCAATTTGAAGGTAAAAGGAATTACATCATTTTGTTCACAAACAATGGCTGCAGCAATCTTATTGCCAATTTCACGATTTTAAAAATCATGGACTTAAAATAAATTATTATGGACTTAATAATGTATCTACTAGAGCTGCAACTGTGCTGTGCATAAATGGTGTCAAGAATTTGTCTGACTTTTTTAACCAGACCTCCCCTGTTCACAATATTGCATCAAGATTGCATTCACAAATCTCTCAACCCCAACTATTAATTGGCCTACTGTTATTTCAAGTCTGTTAATCCCTACTAAATTATGTCACATTTACTCTGACCCCCCCTACCCCAAATAAATGACCTGCAATGTTATTTTTTTGAGCATTTTTCCCTATTTTAAGGAAAATTGTAATGCCAAATAGCAATTTTTTTCAGTCAGAGAGCAAAGTGGGATCATTCTGAAAATGAACACATAACAGGTTCTTTGTGACATGTACACCAGAACCATTTTTAAAATAAAGTATTGCAATTAACAAAGTGTGATATTTATTTCCAAATTATTAAAATGTACTGATTTTATTTAAATACACAGACATGAGTCTCTCCGTTTTGTGCTGCTCCTGAGGCATATGGTAGTCCATCACATAATTTTGTTTTGTGGGTGTCAAAGCATAAACAATTATTCTTTGCTTATTCCAAGCATAAACTGTTCCTTCCCCTGAACTGCAAACATCATTTACGGACAGCCTCCAAAATCCAATTTATGTGACTATTATAACATGGTTTGGTAGGTCAGATTATGCTTATTATACTCTTTGCTCATGTGACCTGGTGATAATCCAATTATCATTAAAACCGTGATTTTGGCTGGAGATTGATTGCTGCAAATAAGATAGCTAAAATAACTTCAAAAGTATATATATTTTTCCAAATTAGGGTCAAACTTGGAAAATGGTAACGACAAAGCACTGTGCATTTGGCACATGCCGAAGTGATTCGAGGTACAATGATAGACCTCACATGGAAGGTGTGGTCTTTTGCCGATTTCCTAGCAAGTTGAACATGAGAGACAAATGTTTAAAGTGGGTTCAGGCATGCCGACGCCTAAACTTCACTATAAATAACGTCAATAAGCATACATACATCTGTTCCAAACATTTTGTGGGAGGTAAAGGCCCAACGGAATTGAACCCTGACCCCATTCCAGCAACCAGCAGTGATTATGTCGTGAGTAAATTGTATAATACTATGGTATTTAAATGCATTCTAGCCTAAGGTTTAATCTTGGACTAATGGTATTGGCAGAAAAAAACAGCTGGCAGAGTCTCGATGCACAGAGCAAGGCGCAACCTTACATTGGAGCTCAACCGTGAGAGTGTCCATGAAGAAACCACGCCATCCCAAAATGTGCATTCACAAATTGATGATTCACATACTTGTGAAAATCTACACGACTTCCAAACTACTCCTTCAACGAACAGCGACAGAGGTTTGAATAAGAAATGCCCTTATTCTCCCATAATTTAAGATTGACATCCATGTTTGCATTTTATTCAAGTTGTACAATATATATACCAACGGCGAAACAGCAGCATCAGTCCAACTTTGTCCACGGGTAATTGTCAAGCTACGTCCTTATCTGAGATCGCAGATAATATATCTCCTGCACAAGACCATGCAAATGATGACTTGTCAGACTTCAAGCATCCAGACGACCCATTATTTAATACCCCACAAAAGAAAAACGGATTACTAGGAGAGTCAGCTGACATTCTGAATGATACCTCGCTGGTGAAGCATTTGGGAATAGACCACATGTTGAATGTGATGCACGCTGGTTGGCAGTTGTCATCCCCTAACCCAGAAACAATCTCGTATATTATGCAAGCCGAAACTTCACAAAGAAAACTGTCAGTTAACCTGATCAGTGGGCTATTTAAAATAGAAATAGACAGTGTTCAATTGGATGTAGAAGATGAAAGTACATTTCCCCCTTACTTATCATCTGTGGAGGAGACGACAAATTTGCTTGATGTCATCAGAATGCTGCGTGTCTGCCAAGGTATAGACAATGAACAGACATCAATAACAAAATCCCTTGGATGTAGGGATATAAATAACATTAATCGCAGTCCCAGATGCATGCTCGTAGTAAAGTCTCTTGCTGCAATTCGTTGTCTGTACTGCAAAGCAAGACGGGATATGTTATTGAAGATCACAAAGAGAAAACGGAAGATGGCATGGCACGTTGCTCATTTAACACTGTCAAAATTGAAAACAATTGTACGCTGCAAAACACTTCAGCTTAAGCTTCATAAAAGGAAAATGAACAGGTTAAGGAAAAAATTTACTGTGCTTCTGAAGGGAGGACACCAACTGAACAACAAGGACAATGACTACTTTGCACAACTTCTTCAAGATAACTTGAATGGAATTCAAGATAATAGTAACCTTAAAATGATGTTGGAAGAACAGATTAAGGCAGCAACGACAAGTAAAAAAGGAATGAGATGGAACCCTGAACTGATAAAGTGGGCCGCTCACTTGCGGTATAAGTCTGCGGCAGCCTATGAAGCTATAAATGCATCTGGATTTTTGAGATTGCCATCAACCAAGACCTTAGAACGACTAGTTATCAATTTTAAACACGGTCCGGGATTCCACCACCATATCATCCAAGACATGTATGCCCAAGCTGGTTTAGAGAATGCCGAAGATTATCAGAAATATGTATCCCTTGTAGTTGACGAGATGTCTATTCGCTCGAATATTGTCTACAATAAGCACAGCGGTGAAATGGTGGGTTTCACTGATTTGGAGACATTTAATAATGAATTGGAACACCTTAGTCAACAGCTAAATGGCAAAGACGAAAATAAAGACGTCGCAACACATATGCTATCTTTTATGGTTAGAGGCCTCACAACAAGTTTTAAGTATTCGTTCGCACATTTTCCAACAAACGCACTCAAATCCGAATGTTTGCATAATTTAATTTGGCAAGCAATTGAGAAGCTCGAGCTAGCTGGATTCCGTGTGCTTACTGTGGTTTCCGATGGTGCTACAGTTAACAGAAAATCTATGAAAATCAGTGGTGATGCCAACGATGGAAACAACATTGACCTACCATACAAATGTAACAATATCTATGCAGGGGATGAAAAAAGACCTGTGTTCTTTGTATGTGATGTACCACATCTTCTGAAAACCACAAGAAATTGCCTGCTGCACTCTAACGTGATGTGCAAAACAAGAAGAATGCGAAAAAAGTTGGGAACGAATGGAAAGAGATACTGTGGTCACATATCACCGAATTCTATCATAAAACATTGAGCACAAAATGGAGAATGGCATGGCAACTCACGAAGCAACATGTTTTTCCTACTTCTTTCTCTCTGATGAATGTGCGACTGGCTGCACAAGTCCTGAGTAACAAAACTGCAGCAGGGATCCGTGAGGTAGTCGGGGAAAAGGCGTCTGAGACCGTCAACTTCCTAAAACTGTTCAACAAGTGGTTCGACTGCTTGAACGTTGCTAATAAACATCAAGGAATACACCGAAACAATAAAGATTTGCTACCTTATTGTAATGACGATGATGAAAGATTTCAGGTACTTTCATTGACATGTAATTTTGTGAATCACTGCTTTTCTGATAAAATATAATTTAGTGGCTTCAGGAAATCTTCCTCCCATATTTGGACACTTGGTATAAAGAAATTCAGGATAGTGACGTCCCATTAGATGTAAAGTCAAAAATGCGGCTCTCAGATGAAACATATGTTGGCATTAAAGTTTCCGGTATGTAGGCTTATTACTAACGGTTTCAGATGGTGTGATTAATTCTATACACTTTGTTTAATATAGTGAACTCTATAATTGAAGCAACCAAATTCCTTCTAAATAAGGGTGCACCCTATGTGCTGACAGCAAAGTACAACCAGGATGTTCTTGAGCAAGAATTCAGCCGTCAAAGAATGAAAGGTGGTGGCAACGAAAACCCTACAATAAGTGGATACTGTGCCAATGCAAGGTCTCTGAATTCGTGTCGTAGATATGCGGCAACCAAAAAAGGTGGCAATACAATTGAATTGTAAAAATTGTTTATTCCAAAATCAATTAAAAACATTAACATTGTAACCAGTAATTTAGTCCTTAGTTCTTAGTTTTTTTCGGAGACCACAATTAACGTTTGTTTTCCCAGTAGCAACATATCCATCTCTTTGACATTTCTTTTCGGCAATTTTTTTCTTCTTGTCGGCCTTTTTCTTAAATTCAGCTGTATGGATTTGTTCATTTAGTAACCGTGCCTGTAAATTTCCCCTGTTAATTGTAAACTTTGCTATTATTTCATTAAAAACATTCGAGAAAATTTCTTCTTCTTGTCCAACAATATTTTTCCACAATGTCGCAACATCACTGTCGCTCTTTATAAATTCCAATACCTGCATTTTCCGGTTCTGGCAGTGGGTATCCTTGAAGGAAGAATCTACAATTTTGTCCAATTTTAAGAACAATTTGAAGACCTTATCACTGACAAAATGAAGTCTCCCTCGATTGACTTCTGCAGTGTAGCTTTCGGTGAAACGAGTATTGTTGTGCTCTTGTGTTAACACATTTCTTAACAACCTATATTTTTTTGCATCCAATGTTCTTTCCCCAAGTTGTAGCGCACTGCGAATTACAGCTCCAGCAACATAATGGAGCCCTTTACACTCTTCTCCAGTTAATACTTTGTATGTATCGTCTGCAGTTTCTTTGATTGTGGGTGTGGATTCTGTTGCGGCCATCTTCCCATCTATCATTGCTTCCATGAAATTCTTTATGAGGCGCTCAAACAAGATCCTCAAAAACACTTGAAGCATTTGTAGCTTTGCCTGGTGTAGTAAATCGTCATCTGATGGAAACAAATCCAAACATGATGCCTGGAACTCTTCACACTTCCTTAGTTTAAAGAAAATATGAACTAATTGTTTTTGGTCAAAACAGTTGTGAGCTGCATGTTCTATTTGTGAATGCAGGTTATTCAATAACCCTGTTTTAACTTTCTGAAACCTCATCTTCTCCCTGTGCAAGTTGGCTATTGGCATCATATCTTCTTGCATCACAATGTCAATTGCTCCAAAAACTTCTGACTCTAAATCTTTCGCATTAATTTTCCATTCTTTCTTAGTTGCCTTTCTTCTCTTTTGGTCTGGTTTGCGTAAATTTGAAGAGGCTATCCTAGCACAATTTTCTGTACATTTGTTACAGATAAACTGGATGTTCGTCTCTCTAATGACATCATTTGTGTGGTCTTCGGTAATGTCTATCCCAACACAACTGGCATGGAACCAATTTCGACAAGTCTCGCATTCGATCCACTTCGTCTCTGTTTGTTAGGAATAAATAAATAAATACCGATTTCATTCAAAATATTTATATTTTCTAGAACAATAAATGTTTATAATTTTTAATCACTGAAAACTCATAACAACATTTAAGCTACAATTGTTTTCGCATCAGTACATTTCTCACTACACTGAATTTTGTTATAACGAGTTTTAACTAGTTGTGTATCACGTGACACCTTGTTCATCATGAGATCCCTTGCATCCATCAGCTTTGCACTGCTCATCTGGTTCAGAGTTGTCATCAGCCTACGTAAGAAATATATTTTTACACAAAACTTAAGATCAAACTAAGAAATTGCTGTCTTTTGTAATATTTAATTTGTGCACATGAAATGATAATATTTAAAAATGTGTGTCAGCAATTGCATAAATATTAACATCTTTAATAATTACCTGTACAAATTCCTCTGTAATTCCCATGAACTCCCAGTCTTCAATATAGTTGCCCATTGCAATTTCTGTAAGATATAATGTTTATTCATGGTTAATTATATTATATGACACCTGAAAGCTTTCCTGCCTGTAATAAAAATGTGGAGGTGGAAAATAAACATTTGTCCCAAAAAAAGAATTTATGTTAATTAAAACTATAATTAATTGATGCCAATGTCGCTTTTTAACTCACCCGCATATAAATAGGCGAACCTATTCTTCAGTAGACCTTGAGAACCAGATGTTCAACCGGTAAAGCAATGCTTGGGGGCAATGTATGAGACGCGAGTGTTTGTCCGACCTTTTTGAGATTTTAGTTCCGATTTGGCCACCGCAGCGCTGCAAGCGCGGTCACGATGTGGGACGCGCGCTTCTCATGGAAAAGGCAGCGAGTGTCGAGTCCTCTCCCATGTTAGTCCAAGGTAACACACTCGATTTGGTGCTCAGTTCGGAGCCACATCGAGTGCAGAAAGTAGAGATGGGGGATCATTTAGGGGATAGTGACCATAATATGATCCACTTATTGAATTGCAAAAAATCTGGTACCGATAATTGTATAATGGCCCCAAACTTTAAGATGGCAAATTATGTGGGGCTACGTGACCGGTTGGGGTCTACCACGGTGGTTATAGCAGGGTGCCAAGTTGTCCTATATTTCCTATAATATCCTATATTTTTAATAAGGCTCTATAATGTCCTATATTCACAAAATATTCCTATATTGTCCTTTATTATCGATATTTTGACATCAGCTGTGAGTGGTTTTTGTTTGCAGAGGTGAAATTTGGTGTAAAGTTCAGTCTCGCGTACATTACCCCAATTACTCATTTTAGTTTACTCGCAAAAACTGAAAGAGGAGAGGGACAGGGCATTGTTTTCACTGGACATCCCATGCCAATGGACTTTACTTATTGTCCCAGGAATGTTGGAAGATATTGTGATCTGTGGCTAGAAGCTAGTGAAGTTCCTCTCCAATCACTGCTGTTTCATTTGTGGCATAATTTATGTTGGAAATTCGTTCCATTGATGATTGTAAGCAAAAGTGGCTGACAACAAGAGTGTGCAACGGCCATTCACACCATAAATTTAACCCCCTCTCATTTGAGAATGTTTTTGGTCATGGGTCATCCACTCACATTAGTTCCCCCTATCCAGAAAATAACCATCTTGAACTTGTCCAAAAAAATTACAGAGATAAAATTAATTTAAAATATCAAAACGTATGAAATTGAGAATATTGTAGTGGTTTAAATTAAAATAATCCAACTCTGAATTACTTTTAGTTGTCGTTTGCTGCAAATTATCGCACCTGGGAAATTTCACAAAAAAGTAGATATTTCAAAAACCGTTATTGTAGCCAATGTCTTATTTTGGAAACATGCCATTATTATATATAGCTGTCGACTGCTTTGGTTAAATTCATATAAATCAAAATATTTCTAAGCTAAAAAATGTAAAACCAACACATAATTATGCAACATTTTTTTTTACATTTTCCAACATAATCTGATGTAATGTAACGCCTAATAATGTTAAAGCTACTGCAATGCAAGTTATTTTTAACCAAAATTCTATTCGTAATTCCCAAAACTAACATGCACACTTACTTTAGAACGTACATGTTGACCCCTTTTTTAACATCTCTCACGAGAGGCGAACATTAGTAAAAACGAAATTCCACAATGCAAGCTAGCTCTTGCATCATTGTCCTCCTGCAATTCATTATATTTCTTAAACGATATGAATAACAGAATACATCCCTGCAGCAGCACAGCACACATTTCACTGATGTCACAGCAGCGCTTCTACAAATAACCACTAAAACTATGTAGGGCACTACAGGTGCGCTTAGGTTCAATCAAACCTAATCATGCGTGTTGCACTCTTTTTGTAAGTAAGTTACTAACTAGGATTGAAGTCTAAAATAGAATAGATATTGCTCATATTGTTGACTAATTAGGAGAGGTTGCACTAGTTTTTTAAGCTGCTTGGATTTGTATTTCGTTTTGTCTGCTCCAGTATGAAGTAAGTGAAGTAACTGTTAACATTAGCAATTTCTTATTAATAAATTACATTACTATTACTTTCCCATTACTTAACTTACCACTGCTGAAAGTATTTTAAATTAACAGGGAACACTTTAATGCCTCCCTGGAGAACATCAATTTGTTATGGATAAAAAAATGCATATAAGCCTTAAATGCTTGTAGTTTAATTGTTTAGCAATAAGTATTATTATTTTATATAAGTTCCTGTATTTTTCTCAATTGAGTCCTATATTATCCTATAATTTGAAAAATGAGTCCTATAATTCCTATGTTTTTGAAACTTTTTCTACTTGGCACCCTGTTATAGGTTAGGTGATGACACGGCAATGTTAAATTGCCGCCATCTTGGTTCCGCTAAAGACATAGTGTCACCAATGAGCTATATACTGTGTCAGGAGATGCAGAGGAGATGCAGCTGGCTTCGTTCCATGAAATCAAGCGCGCCGTGGTGACGTCACAGGCAAGGGGCGTGACTCATCGAAACAGAAACGCCCTTCGCCGCCATTTCCTAGCGGCAAAGACGTTCGATGTTTACGTCAAGGTTTTGGAGCTCAGCTGGTGCTTTTAGTGACCTTGGCGGCGGTCCTACACTGATTGTGAGTCACTTGTGGTCTGCTATTGTTCTCACCCTTTTCCATGAACCGCTAATCCTTTTCGAGGACCTGCTAGTCCTTAAATTGTGGTCGAATAAAAATTATTTATGCATAAAATAGTTAAATGGAAATCGCATTTTATTGTTTAAAAACGGACGCAGATCTGCAAAGTTAAAATTTGTTTCGTTTATAACCTGACCTAATCTAAAATAACAAAACCTAAGATAATTAATTAACCTAACCTAAAATAACCTAATTTAATCTAACCTGACATAACTTCGCAAAACTTCATCTGTTTTTTAAAATCAAAATGCGATTTTAATTTAAATGTTATGCACAACTCGAATTTTCCATCCACGATTCTAAATTGCGAGTATTAAAAAATGTTATAATTTTTTTATTATCGCAATTTCAGGAAAAGGGCAAGGACTGGCACAGTCCCTAGATGTTTTCCAACGCTGCAACGGATCCAGGATTGTGTGGAGCAAAGGAAAAGGTATGTCCAATCATAAATTATATTCCTAATTTCAGATGAATGTCATTACAATATGCTATGCATTGAGATGCAAATGGCAAATTAATTCGCTCAGGATGCAGGAGAATAATGAAAACAATCCAAGATTACCCGGTCGAGAAAAGGTGAAAAGGAAATTATCATCTGAAGAGAAATACGTAAACAGTTTTCTGAAGTGTCATTATTAAAATATTTAAACATTAATGCACAGTTTACATTGATGTTTTCAACAAAAACTGATTATTTTGAGGAAATTGTTCCTGCTCACATATAACAATGAAAATAATTGCATTAATCCCTTGACATGTTTTACGATTGGTCTCATTTGAGAAATATTACGTCTTTAGGAAATTGCAATGAAATCAATCACTAGCGTCCAGACCGAAATTCCACAACTAAATTACAGAACAGAACCTGAAATAAAAATGGCCTACATTGACATACAGCGCCGTACCAGTGCAATGGACAATACCTGTTGGCAGCCCATTCTGACATACTTACAAAAAATTATCCAGCCAAAGTTTACCTGCATCGATGGCCACAAACTTATTAGAACATCACCATTATGTGATCTGGCGACAAAAACCATTTTCAGTACAGTTGAGGTAATTTCCCGTATGCTGGAAGTTTATTTTCAATACGACTAACCAATTTATACAATTTCAGAGTTATGCTGCACTAAGAGAACAGCAACAGACAGTTGTTCGGCAGTATTTCTTCGAGAGACTTGTTAACAATATAGTCATCAACCTTGCCAACAGCAAAACAGTTGTCCAAGTTCCTAAGAATGCTGATGATGCTGGTCTGTGCTATTCAGCAGGATACGTCTTGCGGAAACTAGTCCTGAATTACCAAAAGGCAGAGTATAAAGAACTTTTCACAACATTCATAAAAGTTAATGATGTAAATGATGAAGCATCGGTTGAAGAGAATGAGTGGTTCATTAATGGCGTAAATAGAGGAGGATTAACAACAGCTATACCAGAATTCGTTAAACTTGTGGAATGTGTAAGCTCTATATTCAAGGGGGTTTTCGCATCAAGTGGCGGAAGAATACATAAGGATTTGTTCATAGATACGATTGCCAATGACAAGCGTTTTTGAATTTGTGGCAGAATTTGGTGAGTGGATTTGTTCTTGAAAAAAATGTAGAAAAAGAAATAAAGATGACCATTATTTTATGCTCAACTGGTATTTTGGGAAAAGCCACCCAGCTTAATCTGAATCAAAATTATCGGATAAATGCGTTCAAGAAGAAATCCACAAAACCATTGCGTTCAGCACTGAGAGAAATAAATCATTAGTTACTTATTCGATATGTGTGTTGCATCCCTTCCCGGCTATGGCACGGATCTTCAAGATCTGGATTTTTCGGTCATTTTGCGAGTAGACTTGTAAATTGGGATGACGGTTCTTTCCAGCTGCCATACGCTGCTTTGCAAAACCTTCCTCCACTAGATCTTGCGTGAATTTATTGACACAAACGAACAGCGCTCCTTTTTCCAACAAGAATCTTACAGCAGCAGGCACAGATGAGGCTGAAAATTAATTAGTTGTGCATGAACAAGTCTCACTTCCAATGCCTGAATTCCAATGCTCTTACCATTCATTCTCAATCCTAGTCTGGTTGGTTCAGCAATGACCATTTTCGCTCGATCTGCATTAGTGAAATTTCCTTCCCGGTTTTGAACGTCATAATCCCAAGAGTCCAGGTAATTAGGGAAGTCTGTTTCCATCCACTGTAAATTAGAATATTAAAGCTACCAAGTACATGTCCTTCAAGTAATTCGGTTTTGCAACCCACTTTTAAGCGCTCATCATTGCTTGAGCAATACGGGTTCATATCTGGATTGCGAGTTCGTCTACCTTCAGCGAATTTTCGAGTGTTGTGGAGGTCAAACCATCGATTGAAAATGTTGATGAATTGGATGGTTTCAGTGGCATGTGGAAACATTTTCTGGATTGCCACAGCCATGGATTTGCTTAAAACTTGTGTGGCAAGGCATACACGCATTTTGCTGTACGGTGCCAAGTACACGTGCCCATCAGTAATTTTATGAAGAATGCGTGGGATGTTTTTTAAGTCGGCTTTGTACACATCTTCGATTGTCTTCCATAGAAGGTATTGCCCATTTTTCCACAACAGCCTTTTGACGCACTTCTGGTCTTTTGAAACACGGCTATTCGATAAGCTGTTTCGCACACACTTGATTACATGGCAGGCATCCCAGATAAAGTATATCGGCCTCTGTTCGTCTGTTGCATAAGGATTTATTATGTAGAATGGGTTTTGTTGACCTTCACCAATGGTAGCAATTAACGACCGGTTTATCTGGGCCCCGTCACTAACAATTGTAAGTATCTTCACTTGTTGCTCCTCCAATCAGCGAATTGCTCCCATAATAATGTTATACAGCTCTGTTGTCGACAAGCAATTGGTAGGAAAGTATGCGTATTGAAAGAAGCAGCTAGTTGTCAGTCCGCGTAAACTTATTTGAAGTACGTGAGTTGCAACACTTTTTGGTCTTGCACTGCCATCACTCTCCAGCAATTCCATCAAGGTGTTTTCTGTGTCGGTTAACTCCACAAACCCTATCATTTCACCTGTACTTTTCTGATAAACTATCTCTTCCGAAATCTTCATCTCATCAAAGATGAGCGAGAAGTATCTCTGGTGTCCAGCGAACAGTCTTATTTCTTGTAGAACGTGTTCAGGTAGGTCTTCCGGAAATCCAGATTTGCTTGAAAAGTTCTTACTGAAATCATTAAGTTTTCTCTCCGACGGGAGGAGAAGGTAGCCACCTGATCGCATTGCTCTGTAGGCATTCGGGGACATTTTGTAGATGTAAAGGCACCACTTAAGCAAATCTGCATTCCAACGAAATCCGTTGCATGAATTTTGCTTGGCAGCTTTCAACTGCTCAGTCATGAAGACGTGGAGTGGAGTGCCAGACGTGACACAAGTCATAGCCCTATTTAGCAGTTCTGCCATGTCTCCATTGCTCTCACTGCTGATAGTGTGCCCTTCATTTACCAAACGGTGGCTTTTTTCACGCAGTCGTCTTAGTTGTTGTCTTGCAAATACGGTCCGTTTTGAATACATTGTAGTTTTGTGCAGTAAGTTCTCTTTTGTCATATAGCGGTTATTGCAGTTTTTATGACCAATTTTCGTTTTCACTATCTTGTTTAAGTGAGACTTGCAACGTTGGTTATATTTCATACATTACAAGCACGTTGCGCCACGACTAACCAATTTACATTGCGAGGCTTGTAAGCTGTTCATATGATGGCAGAATTTTCCACCAAGTGCAGCATTTCCGGCATTATGTTTTGCAATAAGTTCAACGTCTTGAATTCCCTTGCACAAATGTACCTTGTTCAGCATTCGTATGTATCCTTGAAGGCTTCTGAAGTTATTTACTTTTGACTGCTCAACCTCTACACATGCCTCTTTCAAACACTGACCAAATATAAATGTTTTGCAGGTGATCTGTGATGACACTTGTGTCACTCGCACTTTCATTATGCCCGAGAAGGTTTGTTCATTGTATTTATTGAAAGTAGCTCCATTTTCCTTGGCAAGGTAGGCCCATCCTGAAGTCACTTCGGATTTAGCAAAAAGTTCAAAATTTGTTCCCTCCATTGGATTAGTTTGTATAGACTGGTCCACCAAAGGTATCTAGGGAATGAGAAATGAATTAACTCTCATATTCCAGTGAGGAATAATAGGCATAGCAATGGATCATCCACAACATACCTTTACACGTAATGGTTGTGTATGTTGTGTAGACAACAGATACGGCAGCACGATTTTAAAACCCCCAGCTGTTTCATCACACGCAACTGGTGTCTGTTTTAAATTATGAATTGCATAACCATGAATTTTGTGAATTGACATTAATCTAAATGATATAAATGTATCATGCATGATTACCAGGGACTGTGAATGTGTTGTCTGCTTTTCTTGTACGGCTGTACATTGCACAGGTTGTTGTATTGGCAGCGGATCTATCCAATGATCGGATATCTCCAATTTAGAACCAGCAGCGTTTTCGTCACATGTAACTGGTGTCTGTTTTAAATTATAAATTTAATGACCACAAATTTTGTTAATTGACATTAAACAAAAGGATATACATATATCATAATTACCGGGGATTGTGAATGTCTTGCCTGTTTTTTGAGCATGGCTCTACATAGTAGAGGTTGTTGCATTGGCAATGGATCCAACAAATGATCCGATATCACCAATTCACAGCTACTAGTAGCAGTTTCGTCATATGTTACTAGCAACTGTTATAAATTATACATTACATTATCATGCAATTGGCAAATCGTAAGATCTGAAGTAATTAATAAACCATAGTTACCTGGCCTTGTGATTTTTTTCTACGCTTTTGCGGTACAGTCGTAGTGCGCACCTT
>JAQIWR010001346.1:0-14181 GCA_034695945.1 Glomeris hexasticha
GGGAACGACCGCTACCGCTCCACAATATCGCTCCCGCTTCCGGACATGCGCACTCGCTCGTGCATAAGGTCTATTGGTCATTATATCCAACCATATGTTCTCATCAGTGAATCACTGACCATTGTTCCCTTCCACTGTAGAATGAGCAAATGTGAGATTATAAACCCAATTTCATTAGTAGGCCTACCCAAGTAAAAAATGGACCCAAGCATTCCGATTGGCTTGTAGACTTAAAGGTGAACTGACAGGGCGTGATCAATTAACTGTTGTCTCCCTTTTTGGCGAATCGTAGCTGTCCAAATGTAGCCAGTCTCCTTTTTAACCGAATAGCAAGGTGGGTCACAGTCCACTTTTTCCGCCCTGTCAGTTCACCTTTAAGTTCTGAATACATCGCTAGAAATTGGTCAACAGACACGTGATGACGTATTTATACCCGTTTCTGCACATGGTTATTCTTACTACAGTAAACCCCGGTTATAACGAACTCTAAGGGACTCTAAGGGACAGAGTTAATTCGTTATAATCGGATAATCGCTGATTTTGTCGACTAATTAGATCTAATTATACTCGCATGTTCCAAGCCCAATTCAACGATTAGCTAAACGCTCTATTGTTCGTTAATTGCACACAAGGGAGAAAGCTGGTTTGTTGAATGAGGTGACGTTCGTTATAACCGGGTTCTCCCTAAATCACACATTGCATTTTTCAAGGGACTTCAAGTTTAGTTCGTTATAACCGAGTTCGTTATAAACAGCGCTTACTGTATAACCCTTCTCAGAATGGTTACTTTTTACTTTATAACTATAGAAACGGGGTGTAGTTGTTCAGGTGGAGTTCGCTGTGTTTGTGGCGTTCAGGTGGTGTTTGTGCTCAAGTAAAAAAGGTAAGGGGCGGGGCTAAGTTTCCAAGTTAGCTGCATCAAAGTGTAACTGGAATTGGAATCTAGAGAATGCTGCATCTTCGGTGGTCCGTCTCCTCCACCTTCAACTTGCCAGACCCTGCTGACTTGCTCCGAAAGCTGAGCGCGCTTAGTTTGCGGCTGAGCCGTCTGGCAGCGCTGCGTTCGGAGCCGTGACTTGAAGCCGCGGCTTGTGGTTGAGTATCGTAGAAAGCCTTCATGACGAGCTCAGCGAACAGTTGGTTGACGTTGACGTTGTACTTGGCGCTCGTTTCGATGTACTTACAGTTGCTCATGCTGCTGTCCGATAGCGTTTGCGCCACTTCCCGCGACACCTTCCTCTCATCCTCTAGGTCCACTTTGTTACCCACCAGAATGACGGGAACGTCGCTCTTCTCACCTAGATATACATACAAAATGGAATGTCTTTGTTTTACATATGCAGTCAAACCTCTTTATAACGAATATGAGTGGATCACTTGCAATGCACACTGGAGCTCAAATTTCTGAGTAAAGAACATTTTTAAAAGTTGGTGCACTGAAATTACTTCTTTACACAGGGATTTTTGTTATACTCGCACTGCTCCGAATGTTCCAAGCCCAATTAAAGGATTAGTAATGTGCTCCCATTACTCGTCATTGTTCGCCAATAGGGAGGTCCTGCTGCGCCGCAGTTTTCCGGGAACCGGAACGGCTACGCCTGAGCTCTGCATTGACTTCAGATTCACTTCGCGTTGCTTCACATGGTATACTCCCACTGCGCTGACGGTTCCAAGCCAATTAAACCATTAACTTAAACGCTCTATTGTTCGTTAATCGAACATGAGGGGTGAGAACCGGTTTTATGGCGTCACCTCTTTCAACAAAACCCACTTTCTCGATCAAGTGCAATTAACGAACAAAAGAGCGTTTGAGTTATCGGTTCAATTGGCTTGGAGCAGTCAGAGCAGTGCGAGTATAAGCGAGGATGGAGTGTCATGATGACGTCACTACAGCGCTCCAGGCATTGCCGATGCCGTACACGGAATACTGCGCGCGGCCTCCTTGAATAGGGGTGACCGATTAAAACCGGATTGCACAATAGAGCGTTTAGCAAATCCTTTAATTGGGCTTAGAACATTCGGAGCAGTGCGGGTATACAGTATAAAGAATCCGTTTTTATAGTACCAATTTGCAACCCAATTCTTAGAAAAGTTCGTTACAAGGAGTTATATCTCTACAAGGAGGTTCGTTATAAAGAGGTTCCAGTGGATACATGGGGCAGGTAGCCATGAGAGGAGTGTGATGATGAGAGGAGCTGGGAGGAGAGCAGACACGGAAGCATTCGACCGGCTGCATGGTCGGGTTCAACGTCCTCGTTCAAACACAAACACGTGACCCACTTTGCCTTCATCCCATATCGATTGCCTCTTCTTTGCCCGCACTACTTTTCCTCGATAAATACTATACTTCTTCCACCTTCCACCACCTTCCTCACATGCACCAAATATCCATTTGCAAGCGCTCCGAACGAGAAAAGCGCTCGCAAACCGAAAAGCCGCAACGTTCAATAATCATTACGCACTTTTCCAATTTATCTCCAATCAACTATTCACAATATTGCTCATAAAGCCTTGTATCCCTCTAGACAATACATCACTCAATGCTCCTTTAATCGATTTCAAAAAGCCACACTTTGTAACGTTTCCTTATCGAGCACTTTTCGCTCGATGGCCGCAATTCCTTCCCAAATGTTGTAAACAATATTTCGTAAATAAGAAAAGGGAGTTTGATACTAGCAGGAGATCACACCGTAGAAATAAACATTTTGTAATCTATTTGGAGTGATTTGAGCAATATCGAGCGATTTACAGCGATTAAATTGCAGGTTTAGAGCGGTAAGAGTCACGCGCGCCATCTGTAGGCGAGTCGAGTAATTCCAATGGTAACGTCTCACCCTAAGGGCAAATTATTCTTTAATTTCAGCAATTTATAGCTGGTTTGTTTGGTTTGAGAGTCGTTGTTTGCAAAGCATGCAGGAATAAATAAATGTTCATGCATGCAGCGTATACCGCAAGACATTGATTTTTACGGAAGCCCTCGCGTGCATCAAAATGATATAAAACCGAAATGTTGCCATCAAAGCCAAACTTCAACCTTGTTTTTGTTGCTAAAACAGTATTCGGTTATAGTTACACTGCATGCAAATTCAAACGCATATCTGATATTAAGGCAAATCGATTTTCCAAATCTACGCTCCGCGGAGCAAAGCGGAAAATGTTAAAACTCTGCATTTCGGATTATCCGCATGTAGGGATTATCCAAAGTCATTATAACTGCTTTAAACAGCATGATAAAACTTGGTTACAGTGGCATTCAATGTAGGACCATGCCATTATAATTTAACAAATCTTTTATTTATGAATTACACCTTTCTTTTGCTCTGTGCAGTTTTGCTTTGACAGATGGACATTTCATTGTAAAAAATAAGCATGTTATTGATTAAATCAACGTTTCAATAAGAGGATTTAGTTGCATTTTACTTAATGTATGTACTGTTGCTACAAACAGTGCCCTCATCTGGATTTAGTCAATAGATTTTTTAAAACAAATGTTGTTATAAATAATATTAAAATTAAGAGAAAACACATTGTAAATGTAGGAAAGGACCTTTTGGTCCAACTAGCTTACACCCTCATTTATTACTTGCTGCCAGACACACCAGCCAATAGACTGCATGCATGACTATAGTGATGAAGAATTGGGCCATAGCATGCTGCAAATATTTGCGAAGAGATTTACGAAAGGAATGCAATTTGAGTTGGAGGAAGGGCTTGTGGGTAAAATGGTGGTTGGGTGGGAGTAGGGTGGGGTGAGGTGGGAGGAGAGAAAGAAATGGCTGTGATTAGACCTTTAATCTGGGTGATAAGTTGCCAGATAGAGACAACTTCGTAGAAGGACTGCTCGTTGTCCACTGAGAAGACCAACACAAATGCCCGACTGGACCTGATGCTTAATTCCCTCATGGCTGGGAAATGGTGGGACCCAGCTGTGTCCAAGATCTCCACAGTGTGGAACATACCATCTGCAAGAGCACAACATGCCCCAACACTACAAATCAAGTACAACCTTCCAAATCAAGCACCAAATGTCCTATTCCCACATGCAATAAACAGGAGCATCAAATCGAAATGGAACAAAAAACAAAAAGGGCAGAAAACTGGATTTTTTTACACCAGAAACCGAAATTAATTTCGTTCCAATTTGCATTATATTGTCTTATTAGTGTTTTTCAATTCACTTATACTCTATCCAGAGTTTAGTTGATAAAAAACGCCCCGCCCCCAACCCGCCTCTCTTTTAAGACCCAAGTTGTAATTGGTTTGCGTGTGGCTAATGAGATTAGGGCACCGCCCACCGCTGGCCAAAAACCAATAACTATGCATTCCTTAAAAGAGAGGCGGGGCGTTTTTTATCAACTAAACTCTGGATAGA
The DNA here is from genome assembly GCA_034695945.1 of Glomeris hexasticha. Lineage (NCBI taxonomy): Eukaryota > Metazoa > Arthropoda > Diplopoda > Glomerida > Glomeridae > Glomeris > Glomeris hexasticha. Next base: position 4,373 of record JAQIWR010001346.1, read on the forward strand.
GTAGCCTATACATTTCATCATGGTGTCAGATTCATCAATTACATTAATTACTTTTCCAGGATTTCCATAACTGTATTGTCAGTTTATAAATTGTCACCCTTTTCATTTATTTCATACATTTTGCTGAATATAACATCAAAAATTGTATATAATTCATTCTAAAATTTATGCCCTTTTGAAACTTTTACATCTTTCACAGGTTTTTATACACTAAAACCTGTCTATGGTGAAATCACAAGGGACTGGCAACTATTTTACAGTTATTGGCTAAATAATATTATATTTTTCCACCATATAGACAGGGTTTTAGAATAGACAAATTCCATCATAGACAGGTTTAGCAGTTTATGTGAAGAGTGCAATAAAATTAGAATTACGAGGGGACTTCATTGAATAAATTATTAGGATCAGATTGTACAGCCTATTTCGGATTCCGGCTCTGACAGGTTTCACTGCATAGCTTTTTCCTCGAGCTTTGCAAGTCAGTGGCTGGAGAAAGTGAACAAACACGTTTTTCACCAGGCATGTAATTACTTTTTTACTGAGCTGTGAGAGTAAAATTTAGAGCTGTTTGCTTGACACAACACCAATGATGTTCAATGAAATGACACCAGTGACGTCATCAGCATGCTACTGATCTTCAGCTCAGTTCAATGGCAGACAGTGTTATTGGCGTGACAAGAAACCATGATGAAAGTAAATGTTGCTTCAAGGTCTGTGACCGTCTTTTGAACGATACAAACATGTGTTTTATTTACCACATCACGTTCATAAACTTTCAGGTCAGGTTGAAGTTCGGCAACTTATATTATATAGAAGACATGTTTCAGAATAATTTTACTAAAAATAGCTGCAACAACATGGTGTTTTGCAAGAAGGGCACAAGTGTTTGCATAGGCTCCCAGGCTCAATTAATGAGTATTAAACCGATATTTTTCGATCCACAATTATTTTTCTAATTCAACGTTTAATAAAATGCATTTGCTAGAATATATTACAAGAAACACCCTGCTGAGAGGCTAATTTCTGAAACAACATGTGGTCTATGTTACATAAACACGTACGAATTATTAAATAAATTAAAATACAAGTTTTCGGTTTCGGTTCGGGATCAAAATAATTATTTTATTATTTATTAAGGTTTTGTTCTAATGTAGATTAAGATATTTCGGTTATCGGTTTTTGTTCCGTTCCGGTTTGATACCATAAGGATTACTTTGCCACTCCTATAGTCCTTGCAAAGAAAGATTGAGCTAGGACCATGCCAATTACCAATTTTGAAGGGGTGCACGGTTGGAACACTTGCAGTTGTCTTTGCACGTCATAGCCTGTGCACCTGCAACCGTGCACCCCTTCAAAATGTGTAATTGGCATGGTCCTAGCTCAATCTTTCATTGGAAGGACTGTAACCACATATAAAACATGAAAAAAAAAACAAAACTCCATCTATTGTATTTTTAATAAGTCACCTGAGACAGAGCAGTGCACAATTGATACGTCAACGAGGAAATTTCGCACCAGACTGAATTAATTAGCCAAAATTTATAGTCGAATTTTGAAGTTGTAATACGATTTAGCATGATTTAGGTCTTAAATCGAGTTACTTCCGTTTATAATGCAAGGCATATTGACGTTTTGTGGCGTCGCTTGGCTACGTGATGCCCGAAATTTCTATTTTTACTTGTGGCCAAACCTCGGAAACGTTCAGGCGTATCACAGTCCAGCCATTGTTAGGAAATTGGAGGAGAAAAGGAAAGAAAAATGAAAGGAAAAAAAAAGAGGGGAAAAGGCGCCATTTTGCCCCTCACACATCCAGGTTCAATGATACTGCCAACAGCAGCTGCTTTGGATTTTTCAAAACCATTGGTTCAAAGGGTTTCCTTATATTGAACCTATATTACAAAGCAATATCATTCTAGTATACAGTACTTCTAAAATCACCTCAAGTTAAGAAATATTTCATTTTATTTTTTTTAATTGGTAACATGAGAAAAATCATTTGGTTTTATATTTTATATATTTTACATACAAAGATTAGAAATTAATATAAATAAATAAAGCAACAGCAATAGAATTTTGATTACACATTGCAAAATATTCAATTTGCTTTAAAGCATAGAAAAACTAATTACCAAACATTTTGACGAAAGTTTTATTTGCAAAAATCAAACTTTTTATTATCTATATATGGAGAATTATTTTTCAATTCATAATTAAAAATATAGAAAGTTTTTGTATGATTTTCTATGTGCAGTTCAATCGTTTATCGAATATTTGAAATCACTGCATAACATTTTATAAATAACAAATACAATAAGTTATATTTACAGTATTATACCCACAGAAATATAATAAAAGGCACATAATCCAGAACCAACTTATTATTTAATGTTTTGCTGCAATGTTTTAAATCTATAATTATACCTTACTAGATTGAATGCACTTTAAATCTATTGCTCCTGGCTGTTGCAAGTCGAACAAAAAAGCAAGTGCAAATCAGAAACTGCATGCATTTTTTGCACAAACTGAAAAGGCAAAGGTCTTAATTGATTTTTGGAGAAGTTTGATGCCAAGGAGTTTGCTTTTTAGAGTGGAGTTTGGTCACATTGCCCATAGCGATTGGGTAGGTATGCTGTTACACGAGCACTCCAACTAGTTGGTGCAGTGTTTGCTTTCAAATTGCCTCTATATTAGCATCTCCTAATTGTACATTCGTTGAAGAATTTCGGAAATCTTAGGAATTTTGCACAACATTCCCTGTTATTTCACATAATTTATGCATGCTCCCTACATAAAAACCTTGCGATTTCATACCAAAGCAGCAACTATTTTCGCAGCTCCACATCTTTAAAAAATTCACAAATAGTTTGTTTTCATATTCCATGTTATATCTGTTCATTTCTCTTTTTAACTATATTAGCCCTGTCACATAATTTATGCATGCTCCCTAAATGGCAACCCTGCAATTTAAATCCATTTTAATCCAAAACAACAGCTAAGCATTTATATATTATACAGTTTTTAGTGCTTTGCATTTTTAAATTGTTGCACAAAATATTGGTATAAAAACTTACGCCCCTGTGGTTTCCTTATGGGGAAAAAAACAAATTTTTAAAATATGGCATCACATGCGATTTGTATAACAACCTCACACTTGCAACTCAAACTACCACTTCCTAAATATACAGTATATCCCTTAATACATGCTACAAACCCACTAACATCCCCATCGTGCACTTTTGCGCCGAGTTGTAAAAATCCATCAAAGAATTGAAAATAAAAATCTCAACAATTAAAAATCTTCACAAAATATAAAACAAATGATAAAGAGGTTATATAATAAAAATGCAGGTAAGACGTTTAGCATCTCACTTGGAAGCTGCAAGGTATGCCGATAGTAATCTTCGACTGTCGGCTTGTACGCGTACGAGAAGAAGCCTTCGAGGAGCTGCATGACCAAAGACGTCTTGCCCACTCCACCAGCTCCCAAGATGACCAGTTTGCTCTCCCTCATCTCTATGTCTATCTACATGTACACCTGTTGCTCGAGCTTTAAGAGTGTGGCACGTCCATTCGGAGCAGGTTGCGCGTTGCGACTCTCAATCGTTGCGCTGAAACAGGGTCGGGGTGGTAGATTTGGTCTATTGCGCACGCGTACACCGTCTTCTGTCTGTATATATTTCCCTCGCCTCTGCCTCACTCTCAGTGCACACGGCAGCCGTGACGAGCTGTTTCCCTGGCGACCCGATCGTTAATCAATGCGGTTGCGAGCAAAAGCGGCCCGAATGTTGGCTCGCTCGCAATACACCATTCCCTCGCATCTCACTCCAAACTTACTACAGCTGTTTATTGTCCGCTTAGATAGGGAGAGATAGAGAGCGAGAGGGAGAGAAAACGAACACGTAGAGAAGGGCCTAGTTCCACAGACCCAGAGAGCTCTTGTTCAAGGTTGGTCGGCATCGAGCGGCCCTGGCACTTTTGCGTGTGCGTGGGAGGATGATGTTAGCTAGCGGAGAGAGACGCCCACGCACCGTTGCGATGCCAACCCCGGTGAAATGCGTGGGAGATCAACTTGAACCACATTCCGTTTCGAGCAAGAAATATACACTGTATTATCATCGCCTTTAACAACCCTATAGTTGGACGCGCAATCGGGTTGCAGCGACAAACAAGCCGCTGCGTAGGCAATGCAGGCAAAATCTGTCCTATCAATTCCGTTACACCCTGTAATATTTACCCAGGCACATGTAGTAAGATTATACTGTAGAAAAATGCATAACAGCTAGGTAACTCCATTTATTATTTTAATAGAAATGGGGAGTATAGGAACGCGTACGACAGCGACAAAACGCCGCTGCGTACACGATGCAGGCAAAATGGTACAGTTATTTCAGTTGCACCCTGTAGTAGTTATTACCCAGGTCCCTGCACTGGAATATTAACGCGAAAACATGGTTAGGAGAAAACTGGGTTTAATATTTTAATATAACTGCGGAGTAGATATACCCGTACGGCAATGCAAGCAAAAATCAGTGCTGTTAATTTCGTTGCACCCTGTAATTTTTACGCAGGTACCTATAGTAAAATCACACTGTAGAAATTTATACTCTGGACAGAGTATACATGTATGTATAACTTTACTAATAATAATTAATTAATTAAACAATAATTGATATAATATGTTTTAGCCACAAATTCAGTTACAAATGCATTTTTTGAATGTATGGTCATTACAATGAACAAATCCAGAAATTTTATGTAAACTTAATTTCCTTTAGTAGAATTCAAAAAAATGCATTATTTTATTAAAAACTTTCTGGTTTATATTATTGATGTTTTAAGTTTTCTTTTGGTAACATCAGTAAAAATGTGTTAACAATGCAAAAATTTTGGTTGTTACCGGTTTTAAAGGCTATTTAATTACAAGAAAATAAGGCCTCGAAGTGCTAAACCTGTATTTCTTCTTGGAAGTAAGTGAAATGTAAAGGTGGGTGGACACCAAAATCATTGGAAATGGGATTGGCACAATTCAATGCATCTAGTGCTTATATAAAAACTGTACAATTATATTAACGTATGTCTTTTGCAACATTAAACACTTCCATCAATCTAAATTCTGGGAAATTTAAATATTTCACAAGACAGCCTTTACGTCAATCGATCGCTTTGTCCTTTTTTGGATTTCGGCTACTGGAACAAGATGGCTGACAAGCCTCGTGTGAATCTGCGTATGAAGCCATTTATCCAAAATTGTTAAACTAATCATCATTCACAGAGTTCAATAGATGTGCAACGGTAAACACATTCAAATCGTTCTCATAATATAGTTCATCCACACCCATTACCAGCTAACTAACACGTCTAACCTGTTTAACCAGTTCGAAAAAGCCGTCGTAAGAATTCGAATTTACCGCTCAAAATGGCGTCATATCGATATACGTATCGATATACGCTTCGACGATACTCGTACCGATTACAACGCAATACGCCATAAAAATTGAGTATTGTTTTCGAAATAATCATGCTACAAGCAAGATAATAATTAAATAGTTTAGGATTTGTTGGAATATAAAGGGGAATGTACGAGGGAAACAGGCATGTTGCCGAGAACTCAAAAAAGTAGCGGAATTTAGGCCTACCGAAAAGTAGAAATCGAAAGATGGACGAGCAGATGGCTTGCAGTAGCGGTGGCGATTGGGTTGGATGTTCGGTTTCTGTGGATTGCGGAGACATTGTTGGGTCTTTCCAGGGTGAAGTAGACAATGTGGACAGATACGAGCAAACGATTACATTGCGCAAGGTTTTTAGGAATGGTCTGAAATGCGACCAAGCCAGGGTCACCATTCGGTAATAATGTGGCTCAAATTTGAATTTATGGGCGGAAACGAGTACTTTGTACTCCAGGTTCTCTATCTACCTTACTAAATGATGTCCAAAGTGCCAATTCCGAGAATTTAATTTTTCTACATCAAATAAATGTTTTCATTTATGCACAAATACAAGCTGATTTTGTTTATATGTATAAATATTCTGCATATATACGTATAAACCTGTGGAAATCCCACTGATTAAAATTACAAAAATCAGTTAATAATAATTACCAACTCCATTTTCTTATTTACATTATTTACACATTGTACCTTCCAAGATTGTACATTTCTTTACAGAAAAATACCATATTTTCTCTAATAAAACCAGTGTTTTTCTTAAAAACCACTATTTCACTGGATGTATTCAACCTTCAGTCAAAACCATGATTATAATAATCAGATTATTATAATTTATTAAAATCTAAAAATACAAGTTTGAATAAACCAAAAAATAATGCAGTCACTGGTCAAAAAAAACTTTTTCACCATACACAGGTTTCACTTACTGTATATGGAACATGTAGAAAATTACTTTTCAGAATTTAATTTAATTACTTACCCTGCATTTTTGATTTTCTAACCAGCGCCGAAGACATCCGATCGCTGAGCATCTTGAAACCGGTCACGTCACCGAGTAATAGCATAGACCGGGATGAAAGTATAGTGGACATCAGCCAAAGACCATGTCCTACAGTTGAGCCGAGCAACAGCAACGGCCGCAAGAAGCCACCTCAATTCCCATGTCACGCGCCGACAAGGCCCCGTCAAACTACCGCAAACCGTAGCGACGACGACTGCTTGACGGCACCGATTAGTAGTTTCATTCTTGAGAACGACTTTGACTTTGAGAAGAATCTGGCTCTATTCAAGAAGAAACGACCCGTATTTGAAAAGACAAGTGCCGCCAACGCATCGTCGTCCAAGTCTCGGAAGCCGCGCCAAGGTCCTCAAAACCTTCGATGCGACGAAGACGTGCTGGACCGGCATCCGGTGGAACTACGCCGCATCAGGGTGCCCAGTCCCGGCAACAGGTGTTACGTTACAGGTCCATTGCAAGACTCCAGAGCCTGTTGTTGCCCGACATATTGTATTGTATTGTATTCGCAGATGCGGGATTGGTAGTTCCAAGCATTACGCCGCAGCTGCGCGCCAAGCTTCTGCGCACGGCCGCGGACCTTGGCATAAGCAGGGCGAGGCAGATGGAGAACATGGGTAGATCTGCGGCAGAGATGACCTTACAGCTGCTCGGAGGAAGCCGGAGGTACTACGGCAACCGCCGCAACACTATACTCGCACTGCTCTGACTGTTCCAAGCCAATTAAACAATTACTTAAACGACTCTATCGTTCGTTAATTGCACTTGATCGAGAAAGTGGTTTTTGTCGAAAGAGGTGACGTCATAAATCCGGTTCTCACCCCCTCATGTTCGATTTACGAGCAATAGATCGTTTCAAAGTAAATGTGTAACTGGCTTGGAACATTCGGAGCAGTGCGAGTATAGCATTATTGAAAATATACAGTGAAACCTGTAAAGTTGACACCTGACACACCATATATTTTCTAACAAAAGCCGGTCTCCAATTGATGCCGGGTCATTTAGGACAGAATTTATTAAAAGCCCAGGTTCCTAATAAAAGCCGGCCATCGGTTGGATTTAACATTGTAATCGAACATTTACAGTATATACTTTCATAGGATATACATGGTATTGATGGTATTGCATAAAAATAAAAGTCGTCTCTAATAGAAGCCCGGTTTCTATTAGAAGTCCCATAGGTTTTAAATGCGGGAGACCCTCTGTAACCTGACCACTTTCATAGTGCGCTGACATATAACCGGAGGGATTGGACAATAGAACGTTCAGCTAATCCTTTAATTGGGCATGGAACATTGGGAGTGCTGCGAGTCTACTATGGGTGTACATACAGTAGAACCTCCTTAAACAAATGCCATACTTGTAAACTAATATCCTCTGTAAGATGGTATTGAACGCTGGTCCCGACACGCGCCCCTTTAGACGAACAACCTCTCTAAACTAATAAAACATCCGGTTTTTCCTAGAATATTAGTTCAAGGAGGTTCTACTGTGTACTGTGAAACCTGTCTATAGTGGAATCTGAACGGACTACAAGACATTTCCACAACAGGCAGGTTTTTCCGCGTAAATCACCCCATCAATGGCCCAAAATGAAGTCAGATTTTCCATTACAGACAGGTTTCCACCATAAACAGGTTTCACTGTTGTAGTGCCATGCCCTGCATGCATTTTTAAATATGTTGACCACCTGTTAAAGTTGACTAGATTGTTTTGGAATCGTGCGCCAATTATATGGTGCACTTTTCCAATTAAAGTATTATCTAAGTGCTCCATTATTCGTTAATTAGCCGTGAGGGAGAACGCTGCCTCCTTGAATAGGGGTGACTAGTTAAAACCAGATTGAACAATAGAGCATTTAGTTAATCCTTTAATTGGAAAAGGGCACCACCAGGTTTCTCTGCAATTAAATACACTTTGTGACCGAATCAGGTTAGATCCGTGCAACGCGCACCAGAAACCGACTGTGATCGTGCTCTGCGGTGACCACGTCCAAGGCGCCCAGGCCGCCAACTGCGCGCGTCATCTGGCCAATCACAATGTCGAAGTGTTGCTATTCGTACCTGCGCCGACACTGACCGGCCGTGATGACCTGCTCGCCGATGAACTTGCCAGTTACAGACTCACCGATGGCAAGATTACATCCGAACCATCAGGTACGCATACTAAATTAACTGCCTACGGCTAGCGGAGTAGTGATTCCTCTACTCGCTGCCCTTCCAGAAGATCTGCCATCTGACCCTGTGGACATGATAGTCAACGGGTTGGACAACGCGTACGGCACGGCGAACGAAAACATCTCTCTGCGGTGGTACCGCGAGGTTATCGAATGGTGCGCCGCGTGCAAGGCGCCGGTACTTACGTTAGATCCACCCGCTCAACGGCTTCCCATCACCACCAAATGGTGTTTGGCACCAGCTCTACCGCAATCCTACGATGACTCCGCGGGCAGCATCTACCTGTGCGACGTGTCAATCCCTCAGAAAGCATTCTCGCACGTAGGAATCTCGTACTCATCCCCTTTCGGATCGAAGTTTGTCATTCCTTTACACCCGGCCGAATGAGATTGAGATACAAAATCGGTCCTATATACTGTATATAACGAAGTAATGCAATGTTTACAACACCTTCCCGTATTGAACTGTCGTCAGCGCATTTCACAATATTGAATCTTCGGAGTTGGCGGGCAACTATTACTACCGTCTTGCGGCAAATTGTTCTCTCCAGGTTGTACGCTGCAGTGGTAGCCGTTGGTGGTGGTGACCACTTGGCTGAGAAGGGTACCTTCGACGGTGGTGGTCACGCGCACGCCGAGGGTGAGGGGCGAAGCCGATCCGTTGGCCGCGCGGAAAGAGTTGGCCAACGTCACGTCGGAACGCGTAACCCTGGTAGCCGTGGAACTTCCGGATCCCGGAGAGCTTCGGCGAAGGTAGTCCGGTGCACGTAGTGACCAGCAACTTCGACAATCTCGCTTGTTGATGGCGTATGTACCGTAAACGAGGGGGTTGACGCAAGAGTTTGAAACGGCGAACACGAAGAAAGCGCCGTGCAAGCGCGAGTCGACCGTTCTCGCGGACCTTTCGTCAAACATGAACCACCTGCATTTAAAAAAAAAACGGTTATTTTAAAAAAAAGTTAACCTGGGAAGATTGAGATTCGGTTGTACTAAATAAATTGTTAATGAAATTGTATACGAGTAATAAAAATTATTTTGCATCGTTATTAAGGTGAGAATGCACGCTTGACGTTTTTAGGGTGGGGAAATACTTTGCTAATTACCGGAAGTAGATAATCAAAATCGGTTTGCAGATTAATTTTTTGCGTGTTATTTCACAGATAATTGC
>JAQIWR010001347.1:0-14177 GCA_034695945.1 Glomeris hexasticha
TACAAAAATTTGGCATTCAAATAACTTTTTATTTTAAACCAAAAAACATCGTACAAAACTGTTCCATAGGATAACATAGAAAAAACAGCGCCCCCTGTTGGCAGAAAGAGTCGCAGCCAAAGGGGTTCCACATGCCCTTAAACATACATTTAAAACTCACAACCTCAAAAAATATTATTTTTTTTTTTAGAAACTTAAACATGTGCAATTCATTTGAAATACACATATTTGTTGGCCATCTGATTATTTATACAAATAAGCAATACATAAAAGAAACACATTTTCTTAAATCTCGACTGTTAAGAAAATTAATCTAGTGTAAATTCATTCAATAATAATATATCCACATAAAACTACATTTAACCTGCATAATAAGAAGTCATAATAAAAAAGGAAAACATGGCCTTATTTTATTTTTACATAACTGTTCCAAAGTGGTCAATAACTGTCTGGTCTTCAACCAATTAATCACTGGTTGGAAAAAATGTCGCCATGGCCACCAATCACGAGTGTCACCGTGTCACTGATGCCACAAAAATTGTATAAAATGTTTCGGTTTGTTTGTTAAAGGTTTGCACATTTGTTTTTCTTCTTTTGTCAAATCAGACCTGCGCCAACAACAACCTAATAAGTCTCATAGTGCTCAGAAAGTGAACGTTATCATTTGTATGGCACGCCACACAAACACATAAAACAAAATTATACCATCTCATGCACGGATGCACAAATATTGCACGTGCATCCTGCACCAATCAACAACTTCCTGTGTCCTCAAATAACCCTAATCCCCTAAAAGGTCATCAGCAATAAAATCACATTACATCATTATTATACCTCATTACAAATTCCAAGTAAGTACTACGCTTGAATTGGGCAACACTACTTGTAAAAAGCAAACATGTATTTTCCCATAAATATCCTATCCGTTTCCATTATTGGACAGGAAATGTATAGTATTTATTTATTGATCGGATTTAGGAAATAAAAATAAAAATACAGCCGCCATTACGCTCAATTTCACCTTGTCACTTTTCTTTTGAAACACGCTGTAATCGGTAATCCCCCATATTTTTTCACTCCCTTTTTAATCACGGGTTTCTCAAGTAATTTCAGTTTTTCTTCCATTCCATTTTCTCACGATTTTTCATCCCTTAAATGTCATTTTTTTGTCGAAGAAATTTTGCTTTCACGGTCAGCCAACAGTGAAAAAGACAAAAAACGCCCCTTTAAAAATGTGCAAAAAATTCCGCCATGTGAGTTTATCAGGTTTATCCAACCGTATAATGCAACAAAAAATAAGAAACATCCATTTGTACATACTGCACATACGATAATTCACACAATTACGTAGAATAATTCAAATATTTGGAAAATAACGAAACCGTTTCTTAAAATTTTTTATAAATTCGAAAAGTCAAACAAAACTAGTAGTACCATATTCAAAAACTAGGCACATACATTTAATTATATCTGATAAACAAAAATTAATACAATTTACCCCAATTTAGAATAGTGAATATGAAAAACGAGCATTTTTCAAAAAACATGTTACATAATCCTAAGCATAATCAAATCTAACATTTTGCAAAAATTACCTTTTCTAATTCACGTCAAAAAAGCATTGAAAATATCTGAAATTAAAGCCAACAAATGTTCCTCCATTAATTTACAATGTTAATAATCCTGAAATCAACATGTGAAGAAAAAAGCACATCAATTGCAACAATGATTGGCGTACTATTTTAATCTTTTCATAGAAAGATTTCGCAACTCGGTATGCAATTTCCTGCATAGAAATCCAATCTCGCTTTACACAATCGGTTTGAATGTCCAAAAACAGCGGGGGGAACAAATAAAATAGATTAAATAGATCAAAACAAGTTATTACGCGTTTCGTTTAGGGGAAATTTTACGTAAACGATTATTCTGTTTGAGGCGAAAACGCCATCAAAAACGCTAAGCCTAACGCGAATTGCCTGCATTTTTGGTCTTATTAAAACGAGAAAACGGTACAAATTATGGTCGAAAACCGATCATCCGAGTTTCATACCGTGTTGTTCATTAAAAAGGGAGGTCAGGGAATGCGACGTTGACCGTAAATGGCGGTAAAAAGACCTGTGAAAAGATCGAGCGCGACCGAGGAAAAAACGTATCCATTATTTTTTTTACCTGGTTTGCAGTCGTGCATCTTGCCACCAAGAAGACACAACACAAGACAACGGGGTAAATCCTTTGTAACATTGCCGGAAATTTGATGTATAATCCAGCAGCAGTAGTCGCCGATTGCTGCGAAGGGACGGCGACGTGACCAAAACGACCACCGATGGCAAACTGCCACTCAAATTATACGAGACGATCGACCTTCCGCGTGTTTGCAGTGCGCCGACTGCAGTTAGGCTCCGCCCACTCGCATCTTCCGCTAGCCTAGCCTCTACGCGCAGGGCGCTAGCTCACAAAAAACACGTCATTTCCCACGAATTTCACGGCAGCAATTAATCATTAATTCTCAGTATCTTTTATGTGAATTTGTAATTAACTACCCTGTTTACGTAAATATATAACATCTGTTTCAATTTGTACGTTGCATTTTTTTACAATTTGTGATTCATATTTATGTCATTTTATTAAAAATCTCATTAAATTTTGAACCAAAAAAAAAGAGTTCCACTACATTTCCCCACAAAATCCACGTTTCTTGTTTTATAACTAGTTTCGATGTAATCATATGTGAAGGCATACGTTCTTTTGTGGGTCAGGAGGAGTCTACTAAAGGGCGTGGCTTCACTGCATACCGACAAACCCAGTCACATCCGCGCGCACTTTTTCTTCTTTCTTTCACTGAATTTTTCAGTTGTTGAATTGTGAATTGGCATAATTCAGAGTAGCTTTGACACCCGAAGCGCAACATTGCGAAACTGTTATTGTAACGTTGTTACTGGTCATTTGTCACATTTCCCAGAACTATTTTGTCATGGCTACTACAGTCCATGCATGGTACCACAATTAACACGAATCTTATATAAATGAGGGGGTGCATGATATTTAGTTTCTTGAAATTGCTACTTACATTTTCAAAAACAGTGGGTTTTATTACCAGATCCACTGAAATGTTGATCATTTTTCTTGCTCAGAAGGTCATCATAAATTTGGACATGCGTATCACATGCAGGATTAAAAAAAAAACAATTACTCAGAATACACATCTACATAAATTATGATGAAGTTCCCACGAATAAATTTGCAGATTCTGTTTAATGTAACATCTAAATTCATAATCACCCAAAAAGATTTGTTTGACAAAGTACTTTACATGTAAACTTTCATCATAATATTCTTTAGATACAATGTATCGAATGTCTGAAACATCATTCAATTACTGAATTACATGTATCAATTTATTATCAAATATTGATAATAATATCATGATATATCAATATCTATTGCTATCACTTCTATCACGACACTGTGAGCTTTAATAAATTGATGCCAATAAAAAATCTAATGTATCACATTGAATTTATTTAGAATTCATACGTTACAACGTCTTTAAAAATTTATTGAACTCTGTTACTGGGATTTTTGCCACGTCCCTGCAGAAAACCGTGTCCGTACCAGACACCAACATTTTTAACGACACATACCCTTCCTTTAAAGGATCATACTGGTTTCTACCAATAGTTTTTAGGAACAGATGCCTCTGTCTGATAATGAAATCCCTTGCTAGAAGCACACTGGGAAAATGGACAATCAACTTATGAGGAATCACCATCTTGTTGTGTAGAAAATTAAAACGATGCACTAAATCTTCTTGCCCTAAAATTTAATAAACACAAACTCATGAAAAATAATAACAAGTATTGATTGCAAGTACTCATCATATTATTCATTGCTATTTACTTATCAACCATAGTTTTGGTTTCGTGAGGATCAAAGTCTTGATTTCATAATCGTTGAATCCCATTTCCTCCCGGATTGAAAACAGCACATCCTGCATAAATTACAGCAATCAAATGAGTACATTATACTTGCTGAAATATTATAATACACAACATGTTACTTTTATCATTTCGAAGTTGTGGATCACAAGACGAGGATTACGAACTGTTACGTGCCGCAACTCATCGCCGCTAAGTTTAAACAATTTCTGAATGTTGCCTAGTCTTTTATCCAATTCTGCTACATTTAACTGGAGAATCCTTGGTTGTGCAGTTAAAATCCTCGCTATATTTTCAGCTGTGAATTTCTTCGATGCCAGGTAATCAACTCGAACCTGCAATAACAAACGCATATTTCAGCTTAACAAATGTACGTTTGCAAACTCATGTTACGTCACAACAACAAATACTAAGAATCTGCGATTATATTATGCACGATAACATGAGATTGCCTAAAATGGCATCAGCTGTGTAACAGGTTCACAATACATGTCCAAACTACAGGAAAAGTCCACAGGAAGTTGCAATGCGGTCCACATCCACATCTTAGGAAATGACTCAAGCAACAGTGATATTTTTCAGACTGGTCTTAAAAGATTAGAAGCTTTTGATCAATTTAACCTTTTACCAGAACACGTACTCAAATCAAACACTGATTCACGTACTCTGAGAATATCAATGTCCTCCTGGAACACGCGTGGGTTCTTTGTAATGAAAATGCCCAGATTCTCTGCCGCAATCCCAACATCATGCAAGAATCGAATGTGGTCTGTCATGTCCTTGTCAAAATCGAGCTTCAGGATGAAATCTGGCACATCTTTCATCTTGTCCCAGGTGGACATGTCAACACCGAGATTTAACAACTGCTGAACGGTGCGTGATCGGTTAGCGTAAGCAGCTAAATTCAAACTTAATGGCATTACTGGTGCAATCAAGTCAAGGTTTTCACTACAAGGTGCCAAAGGATCCAGCTTGGTCAAGTCAACCACTGATCCATCACCTTGTTCTTCTGCCGCCGCATCAACCGAAACATCAGTCGAATTTTCACCCAAATCTTGATTTCTAAACAATTGGCTAGTTATGGATTCATTTTCATGCAATTCCCGACTTTCTGCATCTTGAATGTCGTGAACCAACTTTGTGGAATATGCATTTTCCTTCGTATATTTGTGTAAATTATGTGTGCTCCTTTCCCTTTCATATAATGTTTTTGTTGTGTTTGAGATTACATCAGATTTGCTGAAATGAGAGTTTATATTTCGAAATTCAGAACCTGAATTTCTGTGTCTATGATGCGAATTGGACGGCGAATGTTTTGCACCAAATTCAGTCCTTGACCCTTTTAAAACTTCTTGTCTTCTATGTAAACTTCGATTGCCTTCTTTAAATTTTCCACCAATAGATGCTTCAGAATGAGCTTCTTCAATTTCGGTGTTAATTATTTCAGGATTGGCCGAATACAACATTTTGGTAAAATATGAAGCATCATGTCTCGCTGTTTTCCTGCAAAACAACAATAGTTAACAATCTTTTTTAAAGATTTTGAGCTATAATTATATGTTATATCAAGGTTTTATATAGTCGGGTGCAGCTATCTATGCCCGAGCCACCCACATTTGCCCTGAGGGCATAGATAGCTGCACCCGTTATAATTATACGCAAGTACACTTACGGATTGTCTCCAGATTCGTTCGATTTTCTATTAGAATCACTAGAAAATTTTGCAGAAACTATAATACCTGTCCTAGATGACAACTGTACAGCAGCCAGACGTTTTATGACTGCTACGTACATCGAAATTAAACACAGATACAGGATCTGAAAGGAAGTTTTCACACGTGTTTTGAAAACTGCGTGAGATTTACGTCAAAAAGTATAGAACGCCTCACGTCCTCAAACTCAAGCGCCGTCATCGGTGAACAAGTATACCGATGCAGCGCAGTGCTGCCATCTAGCATGCAAGGTCTCCACCAGAGGAAAACCCACCCATATTTTCGCCAGATTTTCGCAGCAACTTTTAAAGAAACGAACAAATTTGGCCCATAAAATAGCGGACGTAAACACTAAACATGACATGTATCTTTTTCGTTTGCAGGGAATAACTTTTCTTAAAATGTAGTAAAATGTTGAATGGTTTAATTTTTGCAATAATAAAACATTTTTATTTTGTACATATGCATCCACAAATCAGGTTTGAACTTTCCAAATTATACAGCACACAAAAAAATATCCACCAACTAAATCCTCCAAAAAATATTGCTCAGTATCGTACACGTCTACCAAGTTAAATACTGCCATTATTTTCATATGAGCTTTGCGATGTATCAGTTTAACATTAACAAAAATATAATACAAGAGCTTCTTTCAATTTATGCTTCAATGAAATAGTTTTTCAAACCCTGTTCATATGTGCATTGGTAGAAATTTGCATTTAACTGAACAAATATTTTACAATTATTAAATTAATAATACGCCATCAGTATACATGCATCCTGAATTCCCTATAGAACTATGTATTTCAGTAGTAAATAATATCACCTTTGAGGCAACATAATGTTTATATCAGCTAGGTTCTGGTTTCTCTACATCCGGGACCATTACGAGAGTTTCATCGGGTTCAAGCTCTGAAATTGTTAACAAAAAATTCAGTATATTCTTGTTCTCAGAATATACCACCAATATGTTTAAACATATGAACTATGAACTTACTTTTTGGGATTTTACGTACACAGCCAACCCTAATAATCTTAACCAGTCCATTCTGACATCCACACGCAACCCAGTTGCTATAACCAACATTAGGATTCCATTGCACCTGTGCATGACAAATCAATAATTTAAAATCACAATTATTCAAAAAATCATATTTTAATCATAGAAAACACATTTACTTTATTTATAGAGGTTATTGGATATTCCAAGAGCATGGCATTGTCCAAAAGCGATCCATCTTTCTCCTGTATTGGTTCACGCTATTGAAAAAATAATAATGGGTCAAAAAGGAACAAAATTAGCAGTAACTATTTGAATAGCTAAAAAGTACCCAGTTTGTCTCTTCAAAGACCAACCCATAAGCTTCTGTGGCTTTTTTGTAATTATCAGGTATCACAGTGAAGTCTCCATCATTAGTTACTTGCGTGTCATCGATCATTTCTATCAGTTTCCTCACACGCTGAATACGTAGCAAACGCTAGAAAAACATGATGTAAATTTGCATATCAAATATTACCACTCTTGATATTACTTATCCAATCAATTACTAGTAAACACACATGTTGCAATCCCTTGGCATATGTCTTGGAATGAAAATGGACTTGCTGGGGCAACAAGCAGATGGAGACTTCTCCAATATCATCACAAGAAACAATGGCGTTGTGGAAATGAGACACAGACGTATCCTAGAATTAAAGTAAAAGTAAAATACCCATTACAGAAGTGTCCACACAGATTATTCGGTATCTACAAATCTCCTGTACCGTAACGCACGAGTCGTGATAACTAACGGTTACACCGTTACCGTGACCGTAGCCATTTTCCACATAAGAAACCCCAATTTGATTTTGCAGGCTGTCACATAAAAAACTTCATTAGTATATTCTATGCCACTAAATTTTAATTAAACATCGTATTTGCCAAATATACCACATACAGGCCGACGCTGTCCTCGGTGTATATTACTCCAGACCACGCGTGATTCCAAGAGACTCCAGTCACAAATTTCTTGAACATGTCATTCTGAACTACACCGAAATTTTGCCTGTCCCAAACTTTTATGTGACGATCACGGCCACACGTAACCAGAAAACGACCGTCACTGCCCACATTGAAATCCACACCTGTAAATATAGTCCCAAATATCAGTTTATACTAATATTACATCAACGTCTGGTAACATACGGATACCTGTAACAACAGAGGTGTGAGCTTTAACGATTTGCAATGCATAAATAATTTTCTGATTTATTTCTTGACCGACGAGCAATGGAGAGGTTGCTGTTAAATCCCAGATGCCCAGCAAGCCTTCAAGTTAAAACACACAATTGCAGCAACTATATACCAATTTACAAAAAAAATTATAGTAGGCAAAATACAGTATATTTCATAATCACCGTTATTAAATCCGGCTGCAATTAAGCCATGACCCTTGCCGTGGAACCAAGACATGCAAACGCACTGTAAATTCAAACGCGTGGCTGCATCTCTACTCAATTTTAAAATGATATCTGGTGATGGCTGACAAACTCTTGGTTTATTCCCTACTCCTTTTGATTCAATCGAATTTGGATGTGGGCAGGAAAATACCCTAATGTGCCCGTCGGAGTGTGCGGACGCGAATAACCCAAGTCGCAGCGGCATCGAGGGTTTCTGATCGATTGGAAAAAAAAGATTATATTATTTGAGGATATCAGTAAAATTAAGAATTGCATTTATTAGTTTACCGTATCTGATTCTGATTTCACATCAGGTTCCCAACAACCACTAGGGCACCACGAAATATCCCAAACTGTGCCTGCATCGTGCGCAATTACCAGACTCAGATTTGGAGAATTGCCATTGCTAACAAAATACAGCAAAATAGCCTAAATTACTTTGTGCATAAAATACAACAAACATCATTAAAGCCACAACAAATAGTCGAGAAACTGGTTAAGGTTATTTTCATCAATTTGCTCATCTATAGAAATCAGGATAAATATTCTAGATTATTAATTGATAATTACAATTGATTAACACGACACAGATCACTCTTGTTATTATATGACATACTTCAACTTCAGACATCCAAAGTTCCACAATTGTATTATTCCTTTCCCTCCGCAGTGATCCGACACTTTCGAGAACATGTCCATATCGTGGTTTACGCCAACAGCCAAATATTGTTCAGCATCGTTTTCTTGCATTGATGTCGGAACCCAACAGCATGATGTCACCGGTCCACCCGTGAACATAGTCCAACTTGTCCTATCTACAAGTAAAAATTATGCAAAAACCATACATTTCAACTGGAATTCCATGTTGCGTACCGTGATGGGAAAGAGACTGAAAACGTTCCAGCGTTTCCCACTGATAACAAGAACCATTTTGCTCCGTTTCATGAGACATATATGCGGATGTGAATTGCACGGATTCGTTGCACACTGGAAGGTATTCGCAGTACATCCTGCAATATTGCCACACACAAATTACAACAAATGCGTGTAATGAAATACCACAACTATTAATGTTAATGTATACGTACTTTTCAGTTAGTAATTGCCAATTTTTGACATTTGGCTTCCACTCAGGAAACAGAAACTGCGAATAATTGACACAATAGCTGGGGAAACGTTTAGTCAAATGTTAACATTTTTCCTATAACTACAACGTAACATTTGAATTCTCAATGTTATTACTAATTAGGTGTGTCAGGATTTTCGAACGATTCAAAGTTGCGATCCAAACGCATATTCAGTTGAAATGGAACATTGTATGCAGATTCTTGAATGAACTTGGGCTTTTTATATCCTATAGAAAAATACCTTTCATCTTATTTTATCAATGAATTACACATTTGCTTGCTTACTTCTAATTGATTCAATGTCTTCATCCGAGTCGTCATCATCCTAAATAGCAGACAAGTAAATAAATAAATAACAAATCAAGGGACATATTAATAATTTGCATATCGTATACCCTTGTTCTGTTTGCACGGTGAAATACGCAGGAGTGGCGACGTAACGTGGCGACAGACTTGCAACTTGCCCCGCAAATATTGCATTCCACGAGAGACATATTGGATTTCAAACAATTGTAGAAATGCCTTCGCATGAGCAACGCTGTATTAACCTTAGCCTTGCAACCCTGAAATACATAAAAACATCACGCTAAATGGAAATCGGCTTTTCACGTTTGACAGGGTCGTTTAGTAATTAACTTACATCATTTTTGCATGCGACATAACCTTCCTTTTGGATCTCAGCTGTCCACTCTTTATACATTGACGTGGAAATGTGAACGAGTACTTTATTTCTCTTAGTGATAACCCCAGCCTAAAATTCTCATCATCAAAATATTGGATAGTTTCATTTTCGGCTCATGCAACCATATATACCTACTCTTAAATTGTGAAGGCCATCAGGTGCATCAGAACAAGAACCAGAATCAGAATCGGGTTCCTTATAAAGTGAATCACTGCTGGAATCATTGGCAATGTTTACTTGCGCCTGACAATAAGCAAATTCGTCTGACGCTGACGTCAGCCTCTTTAGAGAATCCCTCGCTCTGCAATACAACATAGCAAAGTATAATTATGACAGTCTTTACTTTCGCTAATGATTATTAAATCATACGCGATCGCAGCTTTTCGCTTTCCGGTATATTCCGGATTTTCATCCGGTTTGACGGCTTCCGGCGGTGGACTTGGCGGATGGAAAGACTTCATGTGAGAGGGAAGACTGACCATCTTAATCACTTTACCGCAAATTTCACACGTCACGTTGAATACAGTGGGCTAAAAGATTAACCGCAAACAATGCGTTCAACACATTCGTATGGCGCGTAGCACTCGGACGACTGTAACGCACATCAACACCGCATCTCTCAACGTGATAAAGGTAGCCACCAGGTGTGGTAAACGCCTTGCTGCATTCCACATTTAGACATTTGATAATTTTTACGTTCTTCACGCACAGTTTTAAGATGGCAATTTTTTCCGGTAATGTGTACGGTTCTTCGTCCGGCTTTCGGAGCTAGAACCAAAAAAAGTTTCAGCACAGTATAAAGTTTTCAAATTATACATTAAAGTAGGGTTAATAGAAATACAACCATGCCATTATGGACACCGTATATATGTTGATTGTACAGTTTAATTGGTACGGCAGGAAACTCTTCTTCGCATAACGAGCATTTTAACTGCAATAATAATTTACAAATTAACATTATACACTTGTACCAAATGTGTTTTGCAGATGAACATGAAAAGTTGAACATTCACCTTTTGTGTTGAAACGACGTTGTCCATTTGTTTTCTGAAATGGACAAACAATGACAATTTTGCAGCTTATCTATAAACTTAACCAGGTGACAATCTAATCTTACTGTTGTTTCTTCAGGCGTAATTCCTTCTGTTTTTGTGCCAGTGTTGGCCGACCTCTGGGCAACACTATAGGAATATGAGATATTGAGTTGTCATCTTCAATCCTTCTTCGTTTAGCTTCACTTTCCTCAGGATCAACAGTTAGCAAACGTTTTCGACCTCTACGCTGCTGTAACGGAACATCTAAGCGCGACTCATCTTGCATTTCATCTTTTTCCAAATCCATCTCTTTCAATTCTCCATCTTCATCTTTATATTCAATAACAGCTGGGGTAACAGATTCAACCTCTTCACGCAACAGTGGCTTACGACCTCTCCGTCTCGTTCGTTCGAGAACAGGGCCGGATTCTTCCAATGGCAAAATGTTCCCATCAACCTCAGCGCTTTCAACTTCCTTTGTTTCCCCATTTTTTACATTCTCGTCAAATCCTTCATTATTGTCAACTGCAGCAAGCTTTTGCTGTGATCTTGGCGGACGGCCTCTACGCCGTTTCGGCTTATCTGCCGGTTCCAGTTCTTCAAGCAGTACCGGTTTCGTTGTAGCCACTTGCTGAGATGTCTCTTCATTGGAATATCCGCTAACATCTTGGCCATCAAAATCCATTGTATTCTCAGGTGAAACAGCCAGTGGTGTTGGTATTCCGCTTGATGCTGCCCTTCGTCCTCTTCTTCTACCCCTCCCTCTCCCTCTACCCCTCCCTCTTCCTCTACCCCTTCCTCGTGATCTAACAACGGGTACTGGTGAAAGGTCTTCATCATTTTCCATTTCGGGTAATAAGTCAGGTGAAAATTCTTCAATATTTTCCACTACTAATGACAAGTCAGGTGACTGGTGTTCCTTACGGCCTCTCCCCCTTCCCCTCCCTCTTCCTCTACCCCTCCCTCTTCCTCTTCCTCTCCCCCTTCCCCGTGATCTAACAGGCACTGGTGACATTTCATCTGTATTTTCCATTCCTGCTGTTGAGTCGGGTGAATGTTCTTCAACATTTTCCATTACTGGTGTCCAATCAGGTGAATGTTGTTCCTTGCGGCCTCTTCCCCGGCCTCTTCCCCGCCCTCTACCCCTCCCTCTCCCCCTTCCCCGAGAGCCACGAACCGAAACATTAACCGTACCCGAGAAATTGCTTCCAATTCCACTAGAATTGGATTCCATCGGATCAGTGTCCAAATCACGATGGTCAACATAGCTATTTGAATCGGCCTCACTAGGGATTTCATCCGCCGCTTTGGATGCGAACGAAGTCAAACTTTCTTCGGAATCGTCCGCATTATCCAAATATCTCATCGGTTTTTTCCTTAAACGGCTCGAAATACCACATTCAACTTTGGTAACTTCCACAGCATCTTCTTGTAAGGCAGCTGTTGGTGACTCGTCGGAAACCACTTCTGAAACTGACGACTTTTTAGGTTTCTTTTCTAGAAGATGGTAGGTAAATAATGGCACATTAATTGTTGTGGGACAAGTTTTCTTCATCACAACACTGGATTCTTGTTATATAAATTGCATAAAATTGCAACACACAAGAATGATTGTCATTCAATACAAGGTATATATTATATATGTTGTTACCTTGCGGAATGCCGTGAACTTTTTCCATGTGGGCAGAAATGGCCCGCACGCCAGGAATCAAAAATTGGCATTCGTCACATTTTGGATACTTTGAATAACTTGAATCCTATGCACATAAAAGCAGGATGAAACTGTTAGTTTTCAAGTGCGGAAGTTGAACAATTCAATAACAGCGTATTGAAACTCACTCCAGGGCACTGTTCGTAATGATATTGCAATCCACCAAGTGTAGAATACACCAATTGGCACTTTTTTAACGGGCATTTCACCATCTTTGTAGTTTCCAATTCTTCTTTCCAACTTTTAAGCATTTTGGGAGGTATAAATCGGCTTGCACCAGATTCTGTTTGACGCTTCTTTTGTAATCTATATACACATATATTACGCCAAATATTTTTGTTTTAGTAGAAGTTCACTGAATAATACCACTCTTGATAGTACCTTGATAATACTAATTATTTTACATATGCATGCGGGATATTTTCAAAAATTACTTTTTCAATTGTTTGGAGTTTTCATCTTCACCCGATTTAATTTTGGTTTTCAGCTTTGGTATTCTAACTCTCTTGCGTGATTTTTTGAACACGGGTTCTTGTCCAAAATCCTCCACAACTTCAACTTCAATAAAATCACGATTGTCTTGCTTTGGGATGGTGTCAACAATGGCGTCCATTTGTGCAGAACATGTTGGTTCTGCAATCTGTGCATCTTTATCATCTTCCATATAGATCGAGCAATAATGTTTAGCTTATCTGAAATAACAAATTACGTTCAGTCCACATATTTAGTCAATTATATTATAGAAAGGTGTCGATTCATTCAAGTTATGCAGATTTTAAGCCAGCAGAAACCTGAACACACCCCGATATCAGAGTCAAATATGGCGCAAAAATAGACGTCGATTAGGCTTAAAACATGTTTTCTAAGTCAAAAACGCCCTGAAAATAACTTAATCTGTCGCCATAAAAACTAAAACCAATCAGCAAAACAGTCAATATCAAGTGAGATCAACGCACCTAAATATAATAAAAAAGTAATAAAAAGAAGAGTCGGATTCGGATTCGATCTTACGCCGTCCAGCTCGAAATGAACTGCATGTTGAAGAAATTTCAGGATACGCAGAGCTTCGATATAGCTTCGATACGTACCGGTATCGTCAAAACCGGTACTTCCGTCTTGTCGCAGGACGATTTGCCGCCACATTGTAAAAATCACAACACCAAATAAATAGTTAACAAAATCAGGAATACTTTCAAATCCATAATAGCGCCGAATACCAAGATCATTCCCATCTCAATTAATCCGACATCAATTCAATGTATGACCAATCCGCCAAAACTCGCAAAAACACAACGAAATGCCTGATTTTACCGCTGGAGGGCGCTATAGTCCACAGAGTCTCATTTTTCGAACTGAGGGGTTATCTACATATCATGTCCCTTTCTAATTTATAACTTCCTTCGTAATCGTATACCCGGAACAAATTGTTTATTATAGCAAGGAGTTATATATGTGACCAAGAGTTGCATGCGAGGCCGGAGTCGTGGCGCCATCCGTGGCGACCTGGTGAAGTAATTTGGCCGCCGGACGACATGTC
>JAQIWR010001348.1:0-14177 GCA_034695945.1 Glomeris hexasticha
CGTTAGGCGTAGCGTCGTAAATTATTGACGGAAATACGAACTCCACGTCCTACTCCACGCCGTTTGTTCAAAGTCCCAATTGCCTACCTTCTCACCACTGCAGGCGAGTCCACTGGAGATTTTCGGGGTGGACAGGGTCGGTTCTGGAACCGGGTCGCTACATCTGAACAAAACAAGCACTTCATCTAACCCTTACGAAATTGCTTGTTAGTAATTCCGTAGATAAATCCGTTAACACACTGTTGCAAAACAAAGTAAATAGACCAATGCAGAGCTTTGTTAGGGTATATGGAAATCTGCGATACTTAATCTGATAGCAAATGTATTTGGTAAACTGAAAATAATGTAAAAAGCGAATATCGCGAACATGGTTTTGTAAAGTGACATATCTCGTTTGGTCGCAGCAACTTGACTTTGACTTTGCATAGCTTCATCAAGGACCCATTATGCTGACCAGGACTATATGCACTGTGTGCAACCAAGGTCAGAACTAGTGTTGGACGCCAGGTGGCGAACTATTATGTACCGGTACAAGCAGTTTCCAGTGTCGTGTATTGAACTCGGTATCGAAGGTGTTCGATGTATCGTGACCCTGAACAAACGAACCGAACCGCAACTACGCACTACCCTCCATTCCTCCTTCTTGCCGAAACTGCCAGCAACCAATGAAGTAATTAGAAAATATCTTGATTTAATGTTTTAAACATTTCATTTGTGGGCTTGGCCAATGAGACATTTAAACGAATTTTGCAAGTGTTGTGCAGCAAAAACCGCTCCTACAACTACCGCATTGGTACCTGCGACTTCAACCGGTACTATTTGTGGTAACCCCGCAGTGACGTTAGCACGGATGTTTGGGGGCCAGCCAATCAGACCTATGCACATTCCTCCCATACGGGAGAACAGGGAGTGCAGTGTCCTGAACCGTAAGGTAGTATAATGGGTCCTTGGCTTCATGAACTGCGACTGTTCTTTTTGATTGACGTACTTTTAGCAGCATTGTGTCATAACCAACTGAGCAAAGTCACACAGACAGCAGATAGATGGATATCAAATAGATGACGTGAAATGGTTATTGTACCAAGATACATAAATCAGCACTGTTAATATTCTATAATTAAACAAACATGAACAACGCCAGGAATCGTGTTTCAAAATATTTTAAATGATGAATTCAAACATTGTTCAGGAAAACTTATTTGCAAAATATCATTTATTGAACGTGGCAAATAATTGAGAAATGGGTAACAAGTGACCTTGTTATACAGTTAAAACAATTGACAATATACATATACTATTACAAAATGCATACTATATAATTTCCGATTTTGTCTGGAAACACAGTAACAGTATATTCTATATAGGTGAACAACTGCTAAATCAAAATAAAAAAGTAATACTCTAAATATTCAGTAATTAAACAAATATATGAAGAACATGGATATTGTGACACGATATGGGCCCCAAAATTTTTACGGAATTACATTCATTGAACGTGGCAAATTACTTAAATCCGCGTATAATTTCAAACAGAACTATTGATATACTGTAGATTGCTTGCTTGATTATCTGTTGTTCGGTTGTGAGGAATTGAAATTTGTTGGCACAAAATTAAATTTAAACATTTCCAGTACCCCTTTCGGAATTGACGGTTGGTAATTCCGTAGATAAATCCATTGACAACACTATTACAAAATATTATGTAAACTGACCACTGCAATATTTTTACGGGTACAGCAAAATTAGCACTGACGAACGCAACAGCAATCGGACCAGGAATACTAAAAATTAAGTAAAAGGCAAAAATTACGAACATAGTTTTGTACATTGCCATATCACGTTTGGACCCAAGTGCATTTGATTGCTTGACATCACGAACTCCCACTCTTCTTTTTGACTGGCGAACAGTTTGCAATATTTTAAAGTAACAAATGATGCAAATTAGTATAGAGAGAAACACGATTGAGAAGAACGATAACAATTCCCAAACTGGCAATTCCTCAATCCCTAATAATATACAAGTTTTAAACCTAGAATCATAAGCGAATGGCATTCCTGTACGCAAAAAAGTTGGAATAAAACTTGCGCTGGGGATTGCCCATATCAGAATCACAATCGAAGAAACAGTTCCTTTGCAAATAAGTCTTGAGTGCAAATTGGAATGACAAACCTTGATGTATCTGATAATTAAATGTCAAAAATTATTCGCTTGTTTTAAATATATGCTCGTATAAATGACCTTGTCTGCAACGAGGTTTCTAGCATTAACTACCTACTTCAATTATGTTATTAATGAAAACCAACAAAAATTACAACAGTACATGTTGCATGCTTAATAGTGACGTGCAGAAAGCCATTTATTCTATAACTAATAAGCTATTGAACACGAATAATACTACAAAAAACGCTAAAAATAATAGATTACAATATATTATATACAGCTAGCTACATACCGTTCCCATGAAATTGCTGCAATATTACCTATCGATGACATGCTGCAAATGGATGCAAGTCCACCAATGAATTGGCAAACGTTAATTGGGAAAATGTTCTCCACCATAAAATTCCCGATTATGGCAGGAAGAACAATAACAGTAACTCCTAAATCCACAATTGCTAAATTCACGACTAGAACATTCCCGATATTCTTCAGTTGTTTTTCAAGTAAAATTGCTCCGATTATGAACAGGTTGCCAATCGATCCTGCAATACTTAGCAATAAGATAGTAGCAACGTTGAAAATGGCATAAGGATCCATGGTTAGATAAAATATGAATGGATTTTTCATATAGAGAATGATTTATATAGAGAATCTCTGAATAAATAATTCCTGTATTCATACTTAAATAGATGTGCAGCAGCATGTCTTTGTTGTCGATCTTTTGTTACCACATTCCTATTGTCACAAACAGAACCATCCAATTGGAAAACCAATATGCTGTGCTTATTGACTAGACAGACAAAACTATTATTCCTTTTTATTATGTTGCGACACAGGATATGATACAATACATTTATGCAGCTGGCTCAGATTGATTTGCTATGATATATGTATAAACGAGATAAAATGTAATAAATAATTCCTTCCAAAATAAATTAACACTGAAAAATATGTGTCATTAACGAAAGATAAAAATACTGGCATTTCAAACGTTTTCCAATAAAATTTGACATACACGGTTGTAAGGGGTAAGATCGGTGGTACCTTGGGGTATGTTGTTAACATCCTTTGAACACTACCGAACGACTCCCCCCTACCTCTATTTTTGAACAAACTTTGAGGGTAACAACGCGCTCGTTAACGTTAACGCCTCAAGCACCTTCCTGTGACTTCCAAACATAGTGCCCTAGTAAAATGGGACACGGATGGGTGGGAGTGGAAGATGCGAGAGACGTAAACAACCGATAGTATAAGAACGAGGTGCAGACATGCACTCGTGGTCAGTAAATACGATTCCTCCGCGGGAGCTCTTGCCTACGTGTGTGACCAGCTGACCGATGTCAACACTGCGGCGACTAAGTCCGCAAGTACGGCACGAATGTGTGAGAGGCGCATCCTTAGCATGTAATAGTTAAGATAGGGACGTAAGGTAGTGTGGGTGGCGGAGGGAGCGAGCGGTGAGCAGAGTAATAAAGGCACCCAAATCATTTGCATCGAATCGGTCTAAGTAGACAACGTGTACCGTCCGTACATCAGTGCGGGCGTAGTGTAGGTTCTCCAATTGAGAAATCGGTGGAAGCCTTACATGGTATCGTTCCTTTTTAATTTCAGAGTATACAATTTAATATAGATAAAGCAGGAAAAGCTATGTTGTTATAAACTGATTCTAACCACTAACTACCATTTATTTTAATGTATCACGTAATTGTGCACCTATAATGTGGAATTCTCATTAATTCTAATTACTGCAGTTACTACTTGTGAATTGTCATCCTCTTTGTTTTTAAATGCAATACAGAACAACAGGTACTTCATAAATTTCATGCAGCTAGCCCTTACGAAATTGCCTGTTAGTAATTCCGTAGATGAATCCGTTGACAACGCTGTTGCAAAACATAAAGTAAATAGACCAATGCAAAGCTTCGTCAGGTATGTGGAAATCTGCGATACTAAAACTGATAACAAACGTGCTTGGTAAACTGAAAATAATGTAAAAAGCGAATATTGCGAACATGGTTTTGTAAAGTGACATGTCTCGTTTGGACGCCACAACTTGACTTTGCACTTCATGGACTGCAACTCTTCTTTTCGATTGACGCACTTTTTGCAGGATTTTGTAATAACAAACTGAGCAAAGTAACACAGACAGAAATATAACAGCGCAAAATATGAACATATTCCACACAGGCATTTCATCGAGTTTGATAGAACAGAATTTCAACCTTCGGTCGTACACGAATGAAAATTCACCTCGAAGGTATACTGGAGTTGTAGCTGCAATTGGTATTACCCATATAATTATCAAATGTGAAACTATTGTCCACTTGGAGAATATTCTTGAATGAAATGAAGAACGACAAACTTTGGTGTATCTGTGTGCAAATTCATAATAAAAAACTAAGCAAATAGGCAATTACAATGACGTGTGTACGAACATAGCTAAGAAAATGACTATGCCCGTTTCCACCACTTTACCCTGAGGGGCCTGCTTTGTCCTCACTCAATTATATGTATACTTAGGGACACAATGGGGACACTTAGGGATACAATGGATAATTTTAGCCAGTTAATTTAATTGAAGTTAGGACAATTAAAGCAGGCCCCTCAGGGCAAAGGGGGTGGAAATGGGCATAGATAGCTGCAAACGAGTATATATATATATGCAAGGTTAGAGAATTTTTATTTAGTATTTCAATAATGATTATCAAGTACAATAATGCTACAATTGTTTGGAAAATGCGGAGACGGTAAGGGGAGGTGGCTGTAGTTCAATGAACCCCACCTTCCAACCTAGCAGCCATAGCCGAGGCCCCGCTAGGCTCCTGCAACCACTCAAGACATGACACCGGGCTTGTTTGAGACAAAGCTCGAGCACCAGATCTTTGTTGAATGGCTGATGGCCCCACCATTCCAGAAAAAGATCTCAGTGGATATCCATCACAGAAAAATGCATCCAACAAGATATGGAAAAAGGGACAGACCCGGTATTGAGCACCGAGTACTTTGGCATCTTTAATGCACTGTACGGGTGCAAAGATCTGGTGCTGTTTCAAGCTTTGTCTCAAACAAGCCCAGTGACGTGTCTGGAGTGGTTGCAGGAGCCTATAGCGGGGCTTCGGTTGCTATACTTCATATGAGCATAAGATACAGCCTAAATGCCCATATTGGTCAGTGCCTTCTCACAGCGGAGGAACACAATAATACTGCATGGTATCGGCCAATAGCATCACTTCAAGATTCCAAGATGGTGGCTCGCATGTTTGTGCCATTCCAACGGCAAAATCGCGTCTATAGTCCCTGTTTAGTGCAGCCAAACTTACCAAATTTGCGGCCCTGAGCTTTTCTGAATCGTTAACATCACTAGGTGTAAATATGGGTGAAATCCTTTTCATATTCATAATAGAATAGCGAAAACTCTGACGAAATCGTCTGCTTGAATCGCGACAATTCGCTAAGCATCCGTTGGAATGTACTGTTGTGCCGCAGAGAGGAGCAATTTCAAGGGCAGGGATTATGAGGGACAAGGGCAGGGACTCGGCCACTTATAGGGGTGGCCGTGTTTAGGCTGCACCTGGGTCATCACTACCCATGATGTCATCCACTCGATTGCTCGTAGTGACCCAGGTGCAGCCTAAACACGGCCACCCCTATAAGTGGACGAGTCCCTGCCCTTGTCCCTCATAATCCCTGCCCTTGGAATAGCTTCCCTCTGCGGCACAACAGTAGGACCCGTCAAAATGTGTCGATTGTACCGTTTATCGTAGCTTCACTGGGTTCGTGGGATATTGCTAATGACACACTAATGCGAAAGTTGTGTTCCAAATCGTATGCGACTCCCTTCCGAAAACTATGTGTGAGCGATGTTGTGAAAGTGTCACGTGATACCTATATCCAGCATTTAACAGGCTGGCACCAAACTTAAATTGTTTGTCTCCAATGTTGATCTTAGCAAATAATGGCAGTGAATTATAATTGGACGACTGGATTAAAAATGGAATGATGTGACGTACTGGTAGTTATACGTATCAATATCAGTTGTATTAATATTTTTTTGCTCTTTAAAGCGTGCTTTGTTATTCGTTTTATAATACATTGCTGAATCACACCATTTTTGTACATTCCATTTGGATACATTTTCAATAAACCAATTCTGTTCTTATCAGCATAATCGCACAGATTCATCACATACGCTACATTACACTTTCCGAAGTGGACACAACGATTGCAGTCCACCTCTCCTTCCACCAGGGCATCGAATGCACATAAGGAAGAAGACGAGTGTCTCCTGCTGTGGACCTTTTGGTGAGCAAAACTTTCCTCTCCTGCGCCTATCCCACAGCCTGTGTAGTGGCCGAAGTCTCGGTCAGCTGGGTGCAGACTGTCAAAGCGCCTCTGTACTGTCCTCCTCTTCGCAACTACATACGTCGCTCTGACGTTCGTCGAGGCAGTACATGCATCGGAAGGCCGTTCAGATACTCTATGCGAGTGAGCCTCGCACCCCAGCACAGAGCTCCTCAAGCATGCTGATTCGCCAAAGACGCTACACTGTTCACAAGTCATCAAAGTGTGCCTTCCTGAAGTGGACACCACGATTGTCGTCCACCTCTCCTACCATCAGGGCGTCGAATGCGCCTCATGGAGAAGACGAGTGACTCCTGCTGTGGACCTGTCGGTGTCGCTCTGACATCCATGGAGGCAGTACTTACATCAGAAGGCTGATCAAAGGCTACGCGAGCGAGCCCCCGCACCTTAACACGGCCACTCTTCAAGAATGACATCTACTACTACTACTTCTGTAGCCTACCTTGACGAACGGCATGGTATGCATCTACCATCCCCCACCTGAAACCCTACAATGTCCAGCAGAAGGATGCCCGACAGCCTTTGGTGAGACGTGGACCACCTGGAAACCAACCATCCGGAAGCCATGCTCTCTCACCACCGTAATCGTATACAGTGAACCCTCGGGTTATGAACACAACACGTTCCAAAAAATTGTTCGGATACCAAATTGTTCGCAAACTAAAACTATTTTCTTCATGGAAACGAATGTAAAATGGATTAATGGATTCCCAAACCCCAGATGATCATATGTAATTCCATGCTGAAATCGTATACAAAAGCAAAGTACAGTTCTAATTAATAAGCACTTTGTAGTACTTGATTTTGTTCACACAAAATTCCAATAAAATACTTTCATTTATGGATAACTTTGATCTAAACATTGATTACATTCCAAATTCACAAACATTTGCCCCGAAAGACAATCACGTGATGGCTGTTTCCTAGCTTAATTCGTGTCTAGTATCCTTGGTTTAGGAAATTCCTGGTTCGGGAACCGAATTTCGTTCGGAAACCAAGACGTTTTTTCCCTGCAAAAATGTTCGTCAACCGAATTGTTCGTCAACTGAGCCGTTCGTAAACCGAGGGTTCACTGTGGTTGCATTTGATTATAATTGTTGTTCCTATTGTATGCTTACTGTTGGGTCACGGCCCTCTACCCATGTTTGTCACCAGCCCCCTCATATCTCAAGCGATGTATGCTCCGTTCCGCCACAGCTTGAGCGCAGTCTCACCCATTACCCTCCGTCCTACGGCGATGCGTGTAGCACAACCCCGATCACTTGTTTAACACCACCTTCAGCTGGATGCAGATCCATCAACCTCCGAAACCATTGTGTGCTACACCATGCTAGTGACACCTCTGTTCACACCCAGCCTAGCTCACCCGATGTGCAGGGTAACCATTACCATACCCAATCCTACACAGTTCCGGATGATCCTCGCGCAGTACCCCGTTGCAGTTAGGCTACCCAGGATTCCTTATTACCAACCCGACGCTAGTACGCCAAACCACCCTAACTAACCAACCCGATACTGACACGAAGATCTTAACAGTATATTTTCCATTGCCTTTCGCTTTTCATTGTCCGATCCCTAATTGCCACCAAAAACCCTATCATTCTCCCAACTGGAACTCCCAGCGCAGTTCCTTAAGACGTCACCTCCTTGATGACCACCGAGTTAAGTCCACTACCCGCTTTTGGTGTAGAACCTGTGACACAGACCCTGGTACCCACCCCACTACTCATGCCATGCCTGCATCCGCACTACATTAGGTACCTCTACCAAGACTTCCCTCCCATTTGCTTGCCACGAGTGTGACGCATCCTTTGCCTCATGACGTGGTCTCCTTAACCATACCAGAAGACATTCCCACCACACCTTATGCCAACTCCCCAACAAACCCCAATAGCTCCTCAGGAATTTCATACCCCAAAACCTACCACACGTCGTCACGTAGCCCCCACACTGCTAACGCGCCACCTTACATGTTGCCTCAAGTACAGGCCTCCCCTCCCTTTGCTTCCCTTTCCCTCCAGGCCCTTACGCCCCCTACTCCACAAGCCCTTTCTCCCCTACTAGATTCCCCTCCCACACAGGCCTCTCTTCCCGAGATTGACAGCGCGGTGTTCCTTCCACAAACACCTATTCCTGCAACAGGCGCCTCACCCAACATTCTACCTGAGGTCCAAACCCTATCACAGCTTGGCAGCCATTCTTTTCTGGAATCACTCCACCATCTCCAGATGCTGTCGACCCTATGTACGTGTTTAACGAATTACTTCTTTTATTCGACAATCCGCATTCCACCTTGTCCCAGTGAAGTAGAGACCCCCTGTACCAGCTCTCACGAGAATGGAAATAGATGACTTAATTCAGAGGGCACTCGTCCGCAGTTATTTCTTAATACCGTTGGTAAACCAAGATTTTGAGAGTCCCACAGAAGAAATTGCCATCTCCCAGAACCCCCTAGAAGGACCTAGTTGATGGGTTTCCGAACAGGAGGCCACGGCAATTGACGTAGCCCAATAGAGACACCTCTCCAATTGCTTGCGGACCTGTACAATAACCGGATGAGCATTAACTCTCTCATACAATATTGACTGATACCTCATTGACTGCAGATGGACAAGATGGAATTCCTATTCTTGAGATGGACGTAGCGGGTAGCTCACGTGAGGATAAGGGACAGATTGCCCCAGTCTCTTAGTCTAGTCACACCTGATGACGATATCCCCTTACAAGAGTTTCTGCCAGAACTTCTTGAGTTGAATACTTATGCGGGTTTTTCCAAAAAACAGTGGCTGGCCTTCGAAATACTCCGCGACAGGATTACCGAAAAAACAAGACTATTGTGTGGTATCCAGATGCGAGCTGCTTGTGAAGGGAAGCAACCTCGATCCTCTCCCAACGTTCAGGACCCCAAAATAGTTCAACGAATGTATCGCCTGAATCGAAAGCGTACAGTTCGTCTACTAATGGTACTAATGTACCACAACAAGATCGGTGGTTGATGACTACTTCAAAACTACTATGTCTGCCAAGCCTATTGATGGAACAGTTTTTACCACCGGCCCGCATGAGCGTCTTCCCATATACATGAAACCTTTGCGGCGTAGGAGGTTCTTTTGCGGTTGAAGAAATTCGACAAATCACCGGGGGATGATCGGATCATCTATCGTCACAGGCTTAATGTGGATACAACTTGCAAAAACCTAAATAAGATACTGAATGTGTGCCTTCATCAGAAGCGAATTCCGACTGCCTGGAAATCTGTATTAGCAGTCCTTATCTACAAGGGCAATCGATCTGATCCCGCAAGTTATAGACCAATCTCTCTCAGCCGCACAATATACTGGATGCCTATCAAAGCGACTACTCAATTGGTTTTTGGAAAATGAAGTCCTCCATCCAAATCAGAAAGGCTTTATGCCATTCGATGGAGTCCTGGATCATAATTACGTCCTACAAACAAGAATATCAGAATCCCGAAGGTGTCCGTGACCTGTGCGTGGCATGGTTGGACATTACGAACGCCTTTGGTTCTATTTCTCTGAAAGTCTAGCTGCAGCGGGAGCAGGACCTGAACTGGTTGAGATCATCGTGCAAGACATCTACAGGGACTCAACAACCTCCTTTTTGACAGAATGCCCAAAAGTCGACATTCTATGTAATGCGGGAGTGAAGCAGGGGTGTCCCTTGAGTGGCCTTCTTTTTAACCTCGTCAATTATCCGATACTTGAACACGTCCAATCCTGTAATACTGACCATAAAATCTCTGTGTTTTGTGACGATCTGTCCCCGATGGCGAGTGACCCAGTTTCCCTCCAGGGACACTTAGATGAGATCGTTTCCTTTGCTGCTAGGTTGGCGCTAACTACGAATCCCCTGAAATCGTTTTCGCTGCACTTGGTTGGTGGCGCAGTAGTGGGGGTCCCGAGTACGTCCCAAACAATTCCACCTTGCTGGAGTCCCTATCCTTCCACTTGTGGAATTTGAAAGCACCCGTTCCTTGGGGAAACCAGTCAGTTTTCATGTTTTTTCGGAGACCGCTGCCTTTAGAGTTAAGATTACAACCGGTCTAAAATTAATGTTGTCTAAGTGGGCCCTTTATCAGCAAATTGGCGCGATGAAAACTTTCTTTTATTCGTCTTTGTTCTTCAGCATGCGAAGGGTCGAATATAACAAAAAAGAGTGGGAAGCCCTTGATGTTGCCTTGTGTTGTATGTTCCAAGAAACACTATACATCCCATTGAGAGCTTCGAACGACTACATGTATTGTAGCTCTTCGGCTGGTGCATGTGCTATTCCCATCGCCACTACAGATAGCAATATTTTTTTAATAGAAACAGCCTTTAAGTAACTGACTTCCCGAGACCCTCGAAACTGTACGATGGCATTAAACGAAATGCAGCAGACAGTCAGATCGATCATGAAAGAGACCCCTTCATTAGATGATGCCGCACAATACTTATCTGGTGCTGAGACTGGGAGCTTTCGTTATCGATCTGGTCTTCCTAGATCCATCTGGTCCAGTGCTCACTTAGCATTTAAGCGATTGAAAGTAAGCTGGGAACTTGAGAACTCCCTTTCCAAATTGTGTTCGGACACTACCTTCATTTTTGCTAAGGAAAGGCGTATGTTAGCAAAGAGAATACATACAATGTTGCGCGATCGTCGTGATAAAACCCTACAGAATTATCCTGACCAAGGGAAAGTATTACAGTGTGTCGCAAAAAGTAGAGCAAGCTCGCATTTTATAAGATCCAGTAAATTTACTCATTTTGCTGACTGGCGTTTCATCCACAGAACTAAATCTTGATCCCCTTAATGGAACTAGAAAGTTCGGTACAGCAACTACAGCATGTAGATGTAATTATGCCTTAGAAACTTTACCCCCAGTTCTTGATCACAGCATGGGATATGCAGCGTTACACCAAAATCATCATAATGCTGTAATTGATAGAATTACTAAAGCTCTTGCTAACCGAGAAACTATAATTGTTGCGATCGTTCCGTTTGATAATTGAAAGACTAACTTTGCTGCTGCACGCGGGTAAAAAATTGAAAAGTATACCCATGTAGCTGCCTGGCTTCGTCGAACCAGACAGAACGTATCCATTATTCCATTTGTAGTCGGCGGTTTAGGTTCGTGGGATGTTGGGAATTATTCCGTTACGTAAGATGTTTGAAAACATACGCGACATTATTTAGGAAATTGTGCGTGATGCTATCCTAGCCTCCAGAGACATATACATACAACACCTTATGGGGTTGCGACAGACGTAAGCTGTGTATCTAGCCAATAGGCCGAGTATATTTTAAATTCTTTAATGTAGAATACAACGATTGTTTAATAATGCTCATGACAGTGACGTATGTACATCTTGACATTTCTAAATCGCATCGCTTAAATCATATATTCTTTTACTCATTTATCGATTAATAGTGTGAAATCTAGTCTGGACCGAAATTCTATATACATGAAATATGGAGACATTAATAAAAATGCAATCGGTTCTTATCAGCTTTATCGCGCTGATTCATCGCAGACTCTGCATTACACTTTCCAAAGTGGACACAACGATTGCAGTCCACCTCTCCTACCACCAGGGCATCGATTGCGCCTAAGGAAGAAGACCAGTGTCTTCTGATGTGGACATTTTGGTGAACAAAACTTTCCTCTCTTCCGCCTATCCCACAGCCCGTGTAGTGGCCGAAGTCTCAGTCAGCTCTATACTACCATCTTCGCGACAACATACGTCGCTCTGACGTTCGTCAAGACAGTACTTCCATCGGAAGGCCGTTCAGATACTGTGAGAGTGAGCCCTTGCACCCCGGCACAGGGCTCTTAAAGCGTGCTTAAAGCGTGCCTTCTTGAAGAGGACCTGTCGGTGTCGCTCTGACATCTGTGGAGGCAGAACTTACATCGGAAGGCTATTCGGAGACTCTACGCGAGCGAGCCCCGCACCCCAACATGGCCACTCTCCAACGTCTACTACCACTACACCTGTAGCTGATGTTATGCAACAGCCTACACTGATGAACAGCGTGGTACGAATCTACTATCCCCCACCTGAAACCCTGCGGTGTCCAGTAGAAGGATGCACGACAACCTTTGGTGAGACAACGTGGACCACCTGGAAACGGACCACCCGGAAGCACATGCCATCTCACCACCATAATCGTATAGTTGCATTTGAGAATTGTTGTTCCTATTGCATGCTTACCATTGGGCCACGGCCCTCTACCCATTTGTCATGAGCTCCCTCATATCTCAAGTGATGCATGCTCCATTCCGCCACAGCTTGTGCCCAGTCTCACCCCTGACCCTCCCTTCTGCGGCGACGCGTGTAGCCGAACCCCGATCACTTGTTTAACACCACCTTGAGCTGGACACAGATCCATCAACCTCTGAAACCGCCGTGTGCTACACCAGGCCCAACCTAGCTCACACGACGCACAGGGTAACCATTACCATACCTAATAGTACACAGTTCCGGATGACCCTCACACAGTAACCTTGTTGCCTGTCCGTAGTGCCCGTCACACCCACGGACGTTGTAGAGTTAGGCTACCCACGATTCCTTATTACCAACCCAACGCTAGTACACCAACTCACCCTAACTAACCAACCCGATACTGACACGGAGATCATGACAGTATCTGTTCTGTTGCCTTTCGCTATTCATTGCCCGATCCCTAATTGTCACCAAAAACCTTATCATTCTCCGGACCTTGCAGTATGGTTCCTTAACACGTCTCCTCCTTGATGACCACCAAGTTAAGTCCACTACCCGCTTCTGGTGTAGAACCTGTGACACAGACCCTGGTACCCACCCCACTACTCATGCCTGCATCCGCACTACATTAGGTACCTCTACCAAGCCTTCCCTCCCATTTGCTTGCCACGAGTGTAACAAATCCTTTGCCTCACAACGTGGTCTTCTTAACCATTCCAGAGGACATACCGACCACACCTTACCCCAACTCCCCCAACACACCCCAATATCTCCTCAGGAATTTCGTACCCCAAAAACTACCACACTGTTAAATCCCCATAATAGTTGTAACTGTTGTTAACTAAATCATTTTAAGTTCGATTGAGATTAAACTATGTTAGTAATCGTGGATATGAATCTTTTAATTGCAGCATTTTAGTTTGAGATTATTCGCAACTGTTGATGTGCAGTGTTAAATTTCAATTGTCAGTTTCGGTTTCAGTTTGGCTTTGTGATTGAACCTGTTATGTTTTGTGTGGAAGTTTTGTGAGTTTTATTGCCAAATTCATGGGATTGTGAACAGTGGAAAAGATGAATGAGCTGTTCCTGTCTCTAATAGTGTTTTGGCATCCAAAAGTTGTGAAAGGAGGTAAGACGCCAGTTGTGGACTGAATTGTAAGATTTTCGAGCTTGAGGTTGGAATCTGGGTGTGGTGCTTTGGTATTTGTGATGACCCAGAGGGAAATGGGGCACTGACAGTGAACAGGTCGTTTCTGAGGAGTGCCCAAATTAAACATCTGGAGGTTCCACTGAGATCCTTCTGGATTAAGAAGAGAACAGGTTAGAAATTTCAAGCTGTATTGATGTAATAATTGAAGTGATAATGGGAAGGCTGAAAAAAGCAAGGAATCCTGTCAGAGCTGGAATTACCAAGATTGCTAAGGAATTGG
>JAQIWR010001349.1:0-14169 GCA_034695945.1 Glomeris hexasticha
GAAGATTAGTAAAAAAAAGTTATTAGATGTCAAAGTTTGACCGTATTTGTATCGAGACCCTGATAATTGATGCTCCCCTATCCAGAAAGCCAGGGGAGCATCAATTATAAGAGTCTCGACAAACCTACGGTCAACCTTTGACGTATAATAACTTTTTTTTACTAATTTTCACAGACATTTTGTTGCACCACTTGCTTTCTTCGTGACATTTCTGCAAGTAGTTGGGTAAGTCTTAGGGTACCTTACAAAACCGTGTCGGTTCACCTTTAACTATACATGCCCTTTTCTGGTGCAATAATAGATAATAATGGAATACTGATTGAATTTGGACTACTTTACAAAAACGAGCTACATTTGTGATTATTCATTGTAAAAACACTCCATAAATAAAACATATTCAGACTACACCGTGTTCAGAACTATGCAGGACTGAATAATTATGTCTTATGCTAGATTAAAATGATTTGTTAGATGTCGTTCTTCGAGGTGATACTTTATCGGGGTGTCTAATGTCATGAAATTCCTGAAAATCTTGAAAAGTCGATCACGCGTTTTTGTTAAATTTACATGCACATGTTTTAGAACATAGGGAAAATGTATAAGCAGGATTACATATTGCTGTTAATGACAGGAATATTGCTGAAAGTCTAAGGAAGTTAGAAAATAATACAAATTCATGTTGACAGAATAGCAAAAAATGTGATTTCAATGCTAATTTTATGTGAAATACACAAAGTTTTTAAGAATAAATATATTAAATAAAGTTTTTAAAATGGTGTTGAAATTTGTTTATTGGGTGAATCGTTGTACCTTGCAAATACGAATCAGTAGGTTTATAAAGTCATCATTTGTTTGCATAAATGGTCATGAAAATGCTGAGTATAAGTCATGAAAATTTGTCAGACGTTTTCAGTAGACACCCCGTTGAATTCAATTGTTATTTAATTTAGTCAGTGAAAGTTTTCAACTTTTGTATCGTTTATAATGGGATTAATTGAAAACATAATTCTACATGTTTAGAATAATTATTTTAAATTGGTTTAATAAGATATTTTACTTGTGCAATTTCTTTAATGGGCCAATTGAAAATGACTAAAATTAGTTTTTGTCTATATGCTTATTTTTACTGTGTAGGAAATGTTATCCATGCTCTTTCGTTGAAAGGCAGCTAACCGGTTTAACCTGGCTTTGTGTAGTCTGCTCCATGCACTTTTTCATTTCATTTTTTGCACTGACTCTCAACTTTCCATACTTTCCATATACTTGGCACATGAAATCCTCCCACGCTTCTTCATTTCCCCAAGGAAAGGATAAACGAAATTGAAGTTGGTGCCAATCCTCATGGTTTCCGGACTCCATTTACGGATTTTCTGCTGTTGTTTACCAGCTGGTTTAAAATCAACCGTATACGGCTGATTTTAATTTGCACAAATATGAAAGTTGTCTATGTACAGTCCATCTTTAAAGAAAGTCAGAGGGAGATCTTCTGATGGATGCTTTCCCTCATGCATCATTCTGTTCTCAAATGCACAAATGCAGTGGCAGCAACAAACTACTCCATTTTAATGGGACAAGTAAGGATAGAACTGTACAAGATGCCCCTGTTGGTGGGCCCTTTATACTTTATTTATGACTGTTTTCCAGGGCCAATTCTTGGTGTTTTATATAGGAGCCCTGAGTGCATCCAGCATTTTCATGTAGGTCTTCATGGAGAAGGTTACAAGACTTTGCTGCCCATTAATGTAATGTTCTAACAACGTCAAACAAGTAATTAAGAACGCACCTATAGATTGATCTAATAATTAACTTGATTTTAAGGAAGTTTTTGTTGGAAAAAAGGGGCCACCACCAAGTCGTACACTTTTCAACCATTGTCTGAACTAACTGAACTATACCAACTGAACTACCAGCTGGTGGTAGTGGCCCCTTTCTAGCAGAGGGATAGGTAGGGGCTAGTTTCACTTGGTTGTGGGCCAACGAGGAAGCTTGCACAAGTTTAAGTGCAAGATTATGAGGGTTCCCAGAACGAAAGTTGCAGCACAATATATTGCACCGCAATATTAGCACTTGGGTTAACCTTGAAATGTTGCGCAGCAATTCTTCTCATGCAAGATAGTTGCACACCAGTGCGAACGTAATTTCGAGCTCATGTCTTTGCTGAAATACGGATGCATAGGTAGTTTTGAATAGAGATCAAAAGCAACGTTTAATGGCAACAAATTTGTCGTGGATTAGTCGTTTTTGACGCGATACGGCGGAAATGAAAATTCGAAGCGGGCGTATGTGAAATACTACTTTCAGTACTACGATTGCGCGATACTGGAAACAGGTTTTTCGCGTTTTGCGACAGACCGATGGTAGCGCTTTTTAGTATATAAGGAATTGGTATATATCCAATTTTCAGTACCCTTTGTGGTGCAATCAAAAATTCTTTGTTGTCAAACTCATCATAATTAATGAGCATTTTGATTGAACACCATTTTAAAATTAATAATATATGGAGTAGGAATGCATGTGAGCGAGCGATTAGGATCTATTGTGCTTTGTTTAATGAATTTCCCAAATTACGATTTCATGAAAGGATGTTTGCTTGTGGCCTATTTACAATTTAAATGGAGTTCCTTTTGTATTTGACTAGCAGCAGTAGGTAGTTATTTGCTGAAAAGAATAAGTTGCAATAATATTTACTTGCAAAATTACCTGTAGACTTTTCCATACCGATCAATATACTCCAATCCTTCCTAAAATCCCATCATATGAAGCCAACTAAGTGAAATATATAATTTTTAAATGAGAAGCAGAGGCATTTACGTATTTACGTATTTAAAATTGTAGTGCCATTTATTGTTACTACCCCACATGAAGGAAATTATAAATAAGGACAACTCATTTGAAAATAACTGAATGTCGATTTTGTCTGCAACACTAACCCCCAGCCCCCTCACCCTAAACTTCTTGTAAGTAACCATTACAGTTATGTGTTTTGAAACATTGGGGTCATAGTGGGATAGTAGTACACACAGAGAAAACATTTGACTCAACCGACACTAATTTCAGATTCAATTGAGAGGGTCCGTACTGACTAAGCAAAATAGTCGCCTTAGTGCATATAAGCACTCAATGTATAGTACTGTCATAGTCATTTTACCCTTAACTATTTGTTTTCGATTGTGCCCTGATTCTAAAATCAGTGTCATAAAAATATGCAAAAGCATCATTTGACACTTCATGTAAGTTATTTGAGCCAAAAGAAGAGTCATATGACACCTCAAGAGAGTGACTGTAGATATTCTCCAGAGTCATTTGACACCTATTTCGGAGTTACTTTAGTTTCCTCTGGAGTCAATTGACATCAATATTTGAGTAAATATACTCCTTTTATTGTCATCTTACACAAGGTTAATTGTTGTGTGAAAAAATCTTAAATTATCATTTTATATTTTTTATGTGCAATACAAAAATTTATTCAATGATATGTACATATCCCACAATAGATAAAATAACTAACTTTGATAATTCTTTCACTGGATAGAATCCGCATAATTATATTTCTTAAAGTAGATCCGAAGTGTTTGTGCTGATATTATTTATCAATTCAAAAACACATTTATATTTTTGAAAATGCAAATTGTGTCACAATTTTGTTGGTGTTATGAAAACCTATTATATGCGTTAATTTTTTAAATTGCAATTCATATCCTTGTTTCAAATGGTAAAAATATTTTCCAAAATTGTTAATATATACATGCACTATCAATGCATAAAATTGATAAAATTTAGCCATTTGGGCCAGTTATCTGTTGAAATGGAAGCCACACAAAACCAGTAGTGAATTAAGACTGACCAAAAACCAAAATAAATGTTCCTTTATAGTGTATACCATGTGTTCATTTATATGTTTGAGAAAAAATGTTTTCTGTGAATAAAATTTAATGTATACAAAAGTGGCAC
This sequence comes from Glomeris hexasticha, assembly GCA_034695945.1. Classification (NCBI taxonomy): domain Eukaryota; kingdom Metazoa; phylum Arthropoda; class Diplopoda; order Glomerida; family Glomeridae; genus Glomeris; species Glomeris hexasticha. Next base: position 3,952 of record JAQIWR010001349.1, read on the forward strand.
ATACTTACGCAGGTATAAAAAATGTCGTAATAATGAATGTGACCAATAAATGAAGTCAAATATTTTATTTACAGCAGTTCTGTACAACAATGTAGCATTTAACCTTGCTTCTATTGAAATAAAATACTCATTAACACATGTGATTTCACATTTTTGTTACAAAATAAATATACATGCATAACTGTGGAGTCAACCAGTGATAATTCAGATGTAGTTTTGCAACCAAAATTCCGACGGGCTAAAATCTTGAGTATTCTGCAATAAGCAAAATTAAAATGCAATTGGAAGTTATTTGCAAGCACAAATACATAAATTAATACAGTGATACTAATAATGGGATTAAAACTCTAAATAAAACAGTAATTTTGGATTGTAACATTTTGCCATATAATAAAATACATTTAATGATTCTCAATGAGTAACAAGAATGGTAACAATAATTGAACATCATACATTTTAATTGCCTGCTGTATAAAAAAATTGCATCCAAACAATGTTCTACATTTTAAATAAAAGGAAACTATCCATATGCAGACCGTTTTTTTAAATTTTGGCTCATCATATCATTACCTAACCTAGTAAGGTCCAGATAAGTAATTGATTAATTTTAATTTGGATGAAAGATGAAATAAATGCCAAATGTGTTATTAACTCATTTGTTACAGGGTACCAATGCAAATAAGCTTTAAAATATATGAAATAAAAATAAAAATATTTTAGCATTAATTCAAGATTTTAAAATTATTATAAATATTGCTTACTTGCAATTTGGATTGATTATTCCATGTGAAAGCTGTAAGAACCAATGTAAACTGTATAAGCATGGATAAAGGCTTGGTAAATGTGAAAGTTAAACTAAAATTGAAATTAAAAGCATGAGGTTTTCTGTGTTTACTACCTCATGCTTTCAGAATTCCATGCATTAAAAGGAATTGAAATATGTATAATTATTATACAATATGCTGGCTTAACATACCTTTATATATATAGAAAATCTTGACTGTTGTAATTTGTAAAAGTGAACTGTGTATAATTTCAAAATCTGGTGTCAGGAAAACGCTGTTGCTAAGCTGGTGCCTCCTTCAAAACTGAAATTAAATGAGTATCTCTACACCAAATAGTTGTCAAGTGACTGGCTACAAAACATGTAAAATGACCCTGAAAAGAGTCACCTGACTAATTGAGTGATATATTGAAGGAAGTTATGGTCATCTGACTACCTGATAGTGTATTACAACACATTGGAAGAGTCGCTCAAGTAGAACTCTTTTTAGACAAAGTGTCATTTAACTATTATAGTACTCTAATGACTAATAATGTTGTGAAATTAAACTCGTCTTGACTATATTGACTATTAGTAATATTTAATTGACTCAAATTTTTAACTCAATGGAGGAATTAGCAGTGTCGGTTGAGTTATCTGTTTTCTCTGTGTAAACATATATCATGCATCTTCAAATTACAACATACACGCGTCTATATAGTTTCATAAATCAATATTAAAATGTATCCAATGAAAAATAATACAGGGTACAATTTAACAGTAACCGTTCTTAATTGTAATTCCAACAATAGGCCATCGATTGTAACCTCCCTAATATTATTCCATCAACATGTCCACATGCAGTTGGTTTTGCTAAAAAGCTTTCAGAAAATGAACCAACCGTGGGATTATTTATTTAAATTTGCATATTGTATTGGTTAAGCTGTATACACATGGGGCAAAATTACACATTAATAATCTTGAAAAGGCCAGTAAGCGGTATTGCATATACTATTCTGCATAAGTAACTTGTGTATATATTTTCTTAGCTCGCAGTTTTTACAATGATAACAAACTTCCATTCTGTTGGGATTGAAACCACTAACTCCTACACACAGATCCTCAAGTCATGCAGTACCCCTATATTGAATTGAGAATTAGATACTTATTCAGGATGCATACATTTTCAAAATCATACTATATAGTAGGTCCTATATACCAAATTCAAATTAATTGATCTCAATCATTTCAGCATTCTCCAAATTACTTGGCAAAATATATCGTAGGCTATATGTTGTAAAATCATGATCAGGAAAATTGTATTCATCAACAACACGCACCTCTAATTACAAATCCAATATATTTAAGTGATCACAGCTTGGAAACTATGCGAAAATTATTGTCTAAATCCAAAAGGTCGAACAAAGTTGAACACAGCAAAGTTTAAATTCAATTACTGTACATACAGTCTATGCATGTATTTCGGATATTCTTTTCGCAAATGCAGCACCAATCAAGCTATATATAGGTATAGGATATATTACAATGGAGAGAATGACAGTGGTTGGCTCAACACGCTTGCATGAACATACATAATTAACTATCCGGGGCTAGGTTGGAGGATGTTGGATATCATTAAATCATGCATATATCGACTTCTTGCAAACACATGCCTAATACATTTATTTATTATCGGTGCTAGTTTGAAGAGGCGCCCATTAGTTTCAGTATTGAATGAAACATTTGACACTTCAGCTTTTGAAAATAAATAATTGAAGAGGCAAGAAGAAGACAGAACGTACAACAAAACTCATTTTTTGGACCTCAAACAGTTCAAAAATGTTTTGTTTCATACAACTGAATTTTCTATATGGAACTTGGAAAGTCAAATGGTCCTGGAATAATGCACTCAACTTATATAGAGCCATTTGCAGCACATAAAATCAATCCTGCTGTTTTATAGGTTGCATATGGATGTACTTAAATTGCCGTTATAGTTGTGACAAAATTTTGAAAAACACAAATACTACTCTCCAACAAAGCATTCCTTTATATACGTGGAGATCGAAAACCTATTGACAAAAGTTGAGTCATTGAAACGTTTCACAAAAGATGCGTGCTTTTATTTTCCTACTGCAGCTTTGCCATATAAAGGCACTTGTGAATTGTAGCACGCACTCCAGTATAATTAGTTCTTTGCTATTTGAAGCCACATAAATGCTTTTAATGCAACGACACAAGGTTTCAGTCACGTGCTTGCAAAGCAACATTTATCTACTATAATGCATGCCCTTACAGAAAAATACTGCAGTTTGTTTCGTCAAATGATACTTTCCTTTCATAAAAACACCAAACTGCATGCAGTTTTATGAATCAAACTGCAGTAATTGGAGGGTTATTACTGGTACATGTAGAAGCTATAGGTGATAAAGCAAAAATATTAAAGGAATCACGATGAAATTAAATAATTAATTCTTTATATAGATCTACGACGTGATTAGCACAGCAACACGTTTTCAATATTTTGCGCATTTTAATCTGCGACAATTATTTTGCATATGCAACGTAACCCTTCATCAGCGACACTTGAATTTAAAAAAGTACAATATTTTTGAAAGCATAATTGTGGCCTATCTATACATATACTGGATTCGATTATGAGTTTTTCGACGGAACAACTTTAGCAGCTTATTAATTATTGCAAATTAATTGCTCATTAAAATGCAACATGTTAGGTACACAGTTTATTGATGCATGTGAGTACACAGTAGAATTAGTAAACAACACCCTGCACGGCACAAAATCCTGCACAAAATGACAGTGAAAAAGCATTCAGTCTGAAGATTCATATTTTAAAATAGAAAAAATCTGTAGAAAACTCTAAAATAATTACAGCGACTATATGCCACAAAATATATTTTACAAGAGATATTCATTTTATGAAGCATGCAATCAACTGTTGGCTTCTCTACAGTGCATTCAGTTTGGTGGATCGATTCAATCCCTTCAATCCCTGCACATCATCGTTCACGAAATTGCTACTAAGTTTATTCTTTTACAACACTACATTTAAAATCAGATTCCCATTAGAAACGGATTAATTAATAATTGATCTGCACACCTTCAAAAAATTTATCCATTTCACGAATATTATTATATACAGATATTAAAAAATAGAGGAACGAGTTTGCATGTATGTCTAGCCAGGAGGCTTCATGCATGTAAATTCTACATATATGTATATACTCGTAATCTACGTAATGGTTGACACTTTTTGCCTGAGGTTTGCATATGCTATATGTGCTGAATATTTTACTAAATTGAAAACCCAATTTCTTTCCCAATAAAGCTGAGAAGGCTAATAAGAAATCCAAGCAATTAAGTACTAGTTGTTATTCATTGCATCTCCCATACAAAGAGGGATGTAATTAGGTTTTTGCAGGCAAAAAATTAGCTGTTCACAAAATCCCATCGTTTGCATTCCATCATCTTTTCGAATTAATTTTGGAAATTAAATGAAAAGATTTCTGTATAGTGGAGAACTAATTACTACTAAAAAATACCAGGAATATTTCGTTTCTGTTTTAATAACACATTGATTTTCTCAACATTGAGAACAAAAAACTTTTTTCGTAAACATCATTTTCGAAATAAATGCAAGAATAGCAGCAGTTTGAAATTTTAATGATGCAGCTTGTCCAGCATAATGTCATTTATATCATTTTAAAGCATGACTTGCAGATGAGAGGGTTTGCATTACAAAAATATCACAAATGAGTAAAATATTTTTTGACTCCTAGTATAGTAGGGCAGCAAGATATACACAAAAGTTAATATCATTCATTACAGTATTGGGTTGTTCTAGCTGATAACAACGAAAATCGTGTACAGTGAAACAAATTTCTTCGTAATATAGCTGCATGGAAATTGTTGCATATAAAAGTTTGGTCGCCATTGGCGGGGGAGTAACAAGTTTTCGACCACCTCGGTTCATAATTGTTAAATTGAAGACATTACATGGCTGGAAAGAGCTTCACACCTGATTCGAATATATAAAAGGAGGTGGAGAGTTTGAGTTTTAGTTGCGAAGAGAAAATGATGGCAGGCGTGACCAGAATGCCAAATTTAACTGCCGTCTCAGGCTAATGTGATGTTATTTCCTCGTAAATCGACCACACCATCGAATTTCTCGTCCTCACATGCTATAAACAAACGACATAGACACCAGGTAATATTTCCATCCAACTTTCTTGTTGCTCGCCGCACCAATATAAAATGCGCATATCTTGGCCATTAATTCAAGCGCGTGTAACTGCATAATAAAAATATTTTCCAACCGAGCTCATTATGGATTTATGCTCTCTCGATCGCCATCATTACCTATGTTTATTGCAACTACGATATCTTAATATTTTAACACTATATATGTACGTTATATACGAGAGAACGGCGCCACTTCCAAATTTTCAGCTCAACTTGAGGAAAACCAAACATTTTAATGCATGCTCTGCATGTGCGTATATACGTATATAGTTATAAAGTTGGACAATATGTATACAGGTATTATTCAGCATTAATATTTTAATGGAAAATATGCGACCACAAAAATGTTAAGTTCTGAAAATGCTAAAATGTGATTATCTGTTAAACTAACAAATCGATTTCCATTTTTAGACTATCATAACTATGTAAAACCATTTAGTAACAATATATGCCTGAGGCCATCCCCAATTGAAAGACAACAACAAATTAAATATTAATGGTAACAATTAACTTATTTGCTTAGTGTACATACTATGATAATTTTGTCTTTCAAAGCACAGAATAATTATATGACCAAGTGCGTAATTTGAAGTTACTTAATCAATACCCACATTCCATTTAATATGGCCATTTCCAAGAGACATCACAGGCCAACATTTTAATGAAAACAAAATGCATGATTTCTGCATGATTTCTGGCAATTTGAGAATGAGAACATTACTATGAGTGGGATGCACATTCCATGAAGAAAATTAATTCAAGAATAAACTTTACAGTCAACAGTACCATGCACAAAAGACAAGCACATCGACAGGTGTTATTATAACTGCATACATCATTTGCAGACCTGGCACTTGAACACTTTTACAGACCTATTATTGGACATTTTCATAAGAGTCTGAGCAGTGTTATGAAGATTTATGTAGGGTTTATTGCAGACGAAAGAACCGTGCTGCAGTGCAACATATACTGTACACTTGGACCACGTTACACCCCAACTAACACCAGAGGCGTTAGTTAGCAACTTATTTCCAGAGTTCAATATCATGTACGTATATAGTTGTGGAAAATGAGCGAGGCTGCCGTGGTCTAGTAAACGTGATCCTATGGGCTGAAAGTGGCTACAAGAAAGGTGATTGCCTCTCGCACCCCCATGGTGCAACTATCTAATTAACTGGCGATAAATACGCACCAGCCAAACCTCCCAAATTCTTAATAAACAACGTTAATATCAACCTCGGAATTTTAATTGTTCAACATGTTTCACCATAGATCCCACCTTATTTACGTGCTCAAGCAGGTATTCAACGAGATTAATACGCCATCATCAGGCAATTTGCATTCGAGTGACGCGCCTGTTAATTAGCATAACAAAAACCAAACTCCTCATTCGTTTCCAAAACAGCACCTAAAACTTTGAAGGGAAAAATGTTCAAACAACATGTAGCAATTTCACGTTCAATACGCAATAAAGGAACATATTTTGATTGATTTAGGAGAACGCATTGTTTGAATATAAATGGTCGCCTTGATTAATACACCTCCATGCACCCCTTCCCTTGCGAGTTATGCTATTGTTTTCATTTTTAATAACCGAGATTTGGTTCCGAGGTCATAAAATTCCGCAAGCCGATTATTCATGTATATAAGAATGGCTTGTTCTTCGAATTCCCCCAAGACTCAATTGTGGCTCATTTTATACTCATGCAGAAGTTTTAATGCAGACGACTGCATTAATTTTAAACGCTATAAGCCTCCTTTACCTCAAATTACTTTATCCCATTACACTATACTTATACAAGGTATAGGCATATGCACATAATGAATTATTGCTGAACACACCGAGAGCAATATAGTGGAACCCACAAATCCCAAACATGCATAGTTTTGAAAAATAACATACTTAAAACACAAAAACCCAAACGCACGAAATCCATAAAACCAACAGACCAGTTCACAAAACTCCTAAACAACTTGATGAACAACTGAAAAATTCCATGCAAACTTCCCAAGTCCCACGGAACTCACCAGTTCAACACGCAACACCTGCAACATAAATTACAATTCTCAAAAATGCAATATGTATTCAATATGTCTAACAGTTTCCGGAATTTTCATATCACAGTAAACAATGTATGTTTGATGTTATAATGAAACAATGCTATATTCACCTGTCCGTATAATGTGTCATAATTTATCGATAAATGTATTGTTTCCAAATTGGGAGATAATCAAGAATTGGGAAAATTTGATTGGCCAGTTTTGATATAGGGGCCTACTGTCTGTTCAACGAAAGAATCTATCTGGGGGGAAGGGGAGTTGATTTGGTGCGAATCCGACGTCATCGTGACAGTTCCACGCATCCTTCTACCAAGGAGTTTCTACTTGTGGAACGATGGCGATGTCAAATGCGATACTTCCGGTGACCTTGAACGTTTATGTCAAGGTTGCTGAAAACACAGATTGTTAGCCGTAGCATTTACATGGTCAGTTCCAATTAGAAAGTTGAAGGCAAGGACGAGTTTAGTCTAAAACCGAAATTGGTGTTTTTATTTAACAATTCTGTGAATTAATATGAAATGTTTTGCTGCTGCAACGTTGATGCACTGCTGCACGGCTCAGCGGCATTGCAGTGAAACCAAACCGCATGGGTCGCTTTCCAATGCTTTCCATGCTCATACAGGTATGCATGTATTAATGCATTGTGTAAAACCAAATAGGGAACACTGATGAACAGAACACAGGAATATTTGTGTTGATCAAAGATGTACTTTACAAAATTGTTAAGTGTTGGCCATCTGCTCCATGTAACATAACTGAATCCTCTTCATTAGTGATTGTCGAACATTTGCATTCCCAATGTGGTGTTGCACAATGTGGTGATACCTAAACATTAATACCTACATGCATACCCAACCTCCTTGATTCTGACTTATTTACAGTTGAAACGTGTGTCGAATAACTTTTATTCTAAATATACTCTTTTATTCATTTCATGTTCCGCATGCAGAGGACAAAAAAATGAAATCATTTCAATTAAATCGATGTGGCAGTTGATTGACGTTTTAAATTTCAAATGATTTTTTTTATTTTTTTGAAAACAAAAATGAGAAAAAGAAAAGAATGGATGCGAGATTCATCACCCTTCGGCATTCTGCTGATCTCGGCAATGACGTTTCGGACGGCATTGCTGTGTTTGACAGGAAGTGTTGCGTCGGCCAATAACAGTAATCACGATGACAATAGATGCCACGGCTTCGAAAAACTTGAATAGGCCTACTACATATGAAAGCGGCGCGGCGCTTCAGACAGCGGACGCGACGCGCACTTCACTAAACACCGTTGCACTTGTGGCCCAGGCTGCCACCTCCTACCATTATAACTCCTTGCTCCTACCCAAGCCACCGGCCTAAAAATCCTCAATCGCGCATGGCCCTGGGGTCACTTGATCTGCCCTTTTTTCCCCTCCCACCTATTTCCCCTCCCGTCTGTCAGCGCAGCGCTGTCATCGCTTCGTACTACTTCGTATCACTTCGGCCGTGTTCGGTAAAACTCGGCTTTTCCCGGAGACGAAGTGGCGAATAAAATACCGAACTGGTCTCATCGAACGTGGTTAAAATTTGCGTTTTCTTTGAGCAAATGGTTAATTGCGATTGCGATCAGTAAAAATACATACAGTTAGTTACTAGTTGCACCCTTCATTCAATGGTAAATGAATGAAAACAGTACTGTATACTGCGGGTTACTGAGAATATAAATGTATTTCGCTGCATGGTGCCATCTTGGACGGTGCCATGCATCTTTAGTTTTGCGTTGTTTTTATAATTTATGAAAATTGTAAGTGATTAAAAGTTACGTAGCGTATTGTTAATCAACGTGTTAAGATTTACGTAAATTGAGGCATTTTTTGGAAAGGGGAAACTGTCTCAAAATGGATGCATTTGCATGTTTGCCCTAAATTACGGGGTCGCGCACGTGACGCGCGGCAGATATTTCGAACCGACGAGTGTGGCCGGAAAACGCGCGAACTCCCGTTCGGCTCGACTCGGGTTCACTCGGCGGCACTCGGGAACGCGTTCGGGATGTGTCGGCGCGCACGGTGCGATGTGCGGCTGCGCACGGCGTGTGCGCAAATAGTGTGGGAACGCTGAGGCCAGAGCCCGTCACATAACATTTTATCTTGATTACTCATGCGTCGGGGTCCGTGGGAATCGCCGTTGCCGCTTGTTTCCCACGAAGCACGGCGAGTGGGCGGTGCCGTGTCGGCATGCGCCAAGCTGGCGCTCATTGGATGCCGTTGCATGCCGGGATAATTCGGTTTTGGCTCAAGGGGGCGGTGGCCATTAATCACGCCCAAATCTGTCAAGGCCCTTGACACGCGCTGGCGGGCGCATGCGCACACGTGCCGGCACCGACTGTGGGAAAACTCCGCCCACTTGTACGTCTTCAAGCACCGATCTCTCTTCTCTCTCTCCTCTCTCTCTCTCATGCCATTGCTGATTGTATTGCGATGCGTGCCATTGCGAGTTCAGTCTCATCAGTCCACCCGACTCCGCCATCTTTTATTTTCAACATGGAAACGCGAGTTTTTGATGGCAAAATTCTCGTTCCCATCACATTTGCGACGCCTCAATTTCCTGGGCTGCCAGCAAATTGCAGGCAATTACCTAAAACGCTTCATGTAATTGGATGATGTATAATTTTTAACTACTGTTGGCAACGGAACAATGTGTTCAAAAGTTGCATTTTTTCTTGGCCCACTTGGCTTTCTTTATTTTCATTTTTCTTTTATTACCGTATATAGACAGTCTTGCTTCAATAATACTCCAAAAGCTATATAACCGATAGAAAGAATTGGTGCGGTTTCACACCGAGATAAATCACTGACTTTTTTTATTGTTTAATGCATACTTTTATTAGTGCAAAAACCAGTTGTGCTTGCACTTGAATAATGCGGTAAGAATATGTAATAACCTAGTAAGAGATTAGTTGTATATATATGCATAAATATATTTTTTGTTGCATTGAATTATAACAAAATTACCATTACATGACTGAAAAACTAGAAAAATATAGGTGAGAATTTTACAATTGGCATTATGATATATATTGGTGTGTAAGGTTCTTTCTACTTCCCCCAAATTAATGAGGAGTTCGAAGCCTCACCTTCGTTCGTAATGGGTTACGAACGG
>JAQIWR010001350.1:0-14166 GCA_034695945.1 Glomeris hexasticha
ATAGATCGTAATTTTGGGTTTTAGAGAACGTTTTAGGCCTGCGTTGGTGATGCATTAATTACGTACTTCCTACCGCACTCGAAACTGCCCCAATTAATTAAAAAAACTACTGCCTCAAAAAATTTGAAAAATTAAAGGATTATTCAAAACATGACTACAAACTTGGAATTAAATTTTCGTTACAATCGGTTTCATCCATTTTTACCCTGTCAGTTGTCCTTTATTAGTGTACAACTTGTGCATGAAAAACCCACCTATGTGTGACGTCATCATCGTCTTGCAATTACAGTAACGAATCCTCGCAGCCGTTTCAATATTTTATGATGGCTATCATGCTAATAAAAATATAATCTACTAAAGCTTCGTTACTAATTATTAATCGTATCGAATAAATGTGGCACAATAAGAAATTGTAGGTCGAAATAGGGATTTTATTTTTATTTGCAACCAATGCTTTATTAGTTCTGACATATTTTGTCTTTTTAACACAATTTACCTTGACATTCCCACGATTTTTTTGTGCGAATTTTTTCCTAAAAATGTGAGTTTGGCATTTTATATGCATGTGTCTGCAATCCGCCTGCACAAAATTCTTTTCGTTCGGGTTTTGTTTATATCTTTGTTTGCGTGGATGGTCATGGTTTGGTGGCAATGAGCTTGAAAAAAATCCGGTTATACAGGGGAACCTTGAAAGGAGTTTGAATGGAAGTGCAAGAACCGTTCTGAGTTTTAGGGTTAACGTCCAACCAATGGCCGGTTTTTCCTTTTTTCCAAGACGTTCACCTTGAAAGGAAGTCGTTGACCCTCTCATTCCTGCTTCTTGTTCAGTAGTAATAACCGATTCCTGTATCGATTGTACGATCAGGAAGTCGAGTAACTACTGGACGACTATATAAACGTGAAAAACTTGACCGTAGAAAAATGGCAAATTTGAACGACGATTGGCATAAAAATGACGCCCATTACTGTAAAAAAAGGAATTAGTCATCAGCAGATCCTTCAACAATATGCCATCAAAAAAAAAACAAAATTGTCACATTTTCAGCGAAATTAAAGTGTAAATGAAATGGTACTGTGAATTTAGCAAGGTAAAAGTTGTAAAAAAAATATATCACTGTTATGTCCAAAAGGGAAATGTTTCTTCAACTGTATATAATTGGCGGAAATGATTGAATTAAGCAGCTGAATCCTGAAAGCTGACGAATCGTATTTTGTAGAGCGCAAAGTGGCACAGTTGCACAGGCTGGTGTAATTACATGCAACATGGTATTCATGAATTTTATTCTTACAGGAAATCCGTGCCTTGTTGGGGGTTTTCCGTGTGGAGCAAATTGAAGTGAATCGAGCCGTTCGAACAGGTAAGTTTCAATTTAATACCATAGTAAGTATACACCACACTGCAATTTAATGTATAACTTTTGTGTTACAACTTTTGCAGCCACTGTTACGTTGCACTCGCCTGAAATCTTAGATGCCTGGCCTGTGGATAAAGTTTGGAAATTGAGGGACACAACGGTGGAGATCTGCCCCTCATCAACAGAAACGGCACTTTGTGTGGCCCATCTGCCCATAGAGTACTCCGAGGAAGAATTTGAGGATCTGGTGAATCCGTATGGCACCGTCACATCTTGTTTCCTCGTGCGCAGTGAGAAAACAGGTACATAATGTTATTTCAAATGTCTTTGTGCATTTTTTTCTGGTATGAATTGGTTGACAGAATTTGGTATGGCATCATGTAATGACATGTAAAGTTGCAGCAATCTCGAAATAAACTGTCTTTGACAGTGGATCGATTTTTACTGAGCACTCATGCTGGGCTTTTGTACATGTACAATGGTCTTGCGAAGACACATTGGCGAAAATTATTAGTACTTTGTCGCAGCACAATGTCACTCTTGAGATAGCAGACAGTGGAGTGATGCCGCCCGATATAAATATTTTCATGTATTTTGTGGCTTTAGGTGACAGTAAAGGTTACGGAGTTGTTGCGTACTTATCTCGAGAAGTGGCCCACCAAGCCCGAAATCTTCTGGACCGCAAGAGGATAGAGGGCTGCACCATCCACTGCAATTGGCTAGAACCAAGTCACATCACATATAGCAGCCTTCATTCTAAATGCCTGTACGTTGACAACTTGCCGGCCGACTATGGAGATGTGGCCGATTTCCGTCAGATGTTCAGCGTTGTTGCTAGTCCTCCTTACTGTCAGGTGTGTATGCTGTATTTATGGCTAATATCAGTGCGGGTTCCTGAGAGACCAACTATGATGAGGATTTTATAATGGAGAAAATGTATTCATGTTCCGTAACGATTAGTCTTGCTGAGATGGTCACCGTTAATTAAGTGCGTGTTGCAGTGGTTTTGAAAGCGCTTTGCATTTTATGTATTCATTACGTGTGTGGATTTTTATGTTCGCCAGATTGCTGTGAAGCGTGGTCAACCTCTTGGCTTTGGGTTGGTTGAGTTCAGCAACTCCGATGAAGCGGAAGCCACACAAAGAAAACTGAATCTCTTCCAATTTGAAGACCGCAAGATCAGAGTTGGGTTCTGCATTCCTGGTTACCGAGCTGTAACCATTTACAACAGACTCGTGAGCAATGTGAGTTCAACCGTTCATTGTGGTTGTAATTTTTTGTTCTTTCCTCCTCCTCCTCCTCCTCCTTCCCACCCCTTTATTTATAATTGAAACATGTAAAATACGAAGGTTTTGTTGTTAGGTGTCCAACGGTAAGAAGCCTTTGCTGCCGGATCCACCGTTTGGCACTTCTCTTCTGCGCCGTCTGCCATGGCAGGCTGCGAGGAACCCACAACGTAAGTTGCATTCTTGGCAGCAGTGTCCAACAATGCTGCAGTTCTCAATTGTGTCCATCGCTGTTCAGTTGCACACGCCATCTGTGCGCTAACCGCACAGCTGCAAGAAGCAACTCGTAAGGGCGATGCAGCAGGCTTCAATAAGAGCAATGCGGACGGCAATGGGAACCGAAAGCACGGTAAGAAAGGAGACGGTGTTTTCTGGTCCGTAAATGCAGTTCACAGAGTATCGTTTTTGAAAACAATAAGGGATTTTGGGTAAAGGGCCGGAAGATGCATCGAGTCTTCAGGCTGCACTTGTGGTGCTTCTTGCAAGCCAGCTTCAGATGCAGATGGGTGTGCGGCAGGTAGCAAGCAGCATATTTATGTTCAATGTTTCTTCTATACGTGTATGTTCTGATTAATTGCTTGTACTGTCTTCTATTCATCATGATAATGGTGGCTTGTACAATCTCTTGTTCACTTTTCTGTATTTGTTGGGCTTTCTCTAACCTGGTCTGGGTACATTGTGTAGCCATCTCTTTTGGGAAATCCTCAGCTGTTGACTACACTTCAAACTTTAATCAAACAGCAGATCTCTGTAAGTGCCCTTCTGTTGCGCTGTCGTTTCATTCTTTAATATTGTGTTGTCATTCTTTGTGCGACGCTTTTTGACAATATTTTCCACTATGAATCTTGCACAGGGTCAGAACAATAGCCAGGTCTCAGAAAATGGGTGGGGACGAGTAAAGAATGGCAATGGCCGAAATGTCCGTAACGGTTCTTCGGATAACAGGCCGTGGCGTCCGAGACGTCGGAATCCGTCCTCAGGAAATGGAAGTGGAAATGGTAACTGCAACATGACCAGGCTTCCGGAAAGGGTGAGCTCAATTGTGTTTAAATACTACACTTTTGTTGTCATTATAATCAATTCATTTTTATTTAACCCAAATGTTTGCAGAGAGATGATGATAGAAACCCTAGAAACGCGCAGAAGAACGGTACTCGAGCTCCACTGCTTCCCGACCCAGTGCCAGTTGTAGGAAGATCTCGCGAAGGGGGCCTTTTACCTCACCCTGGCAATGCTGGTGGCAATTTCGGCTTGAAGACAAATGGTCAAGAAATGAGCATGGAAGGAAATCAGTCCGCATCGCCACCATCCATCTCCCATGGTCGCGCTGGTCTCCTTGGAGACAAACCGTCTACTCCAGCCTTGCCACGCGATTCACCACCTCTTCCGAAACACCCTGCAAACAACGTGAGCCCACAAACAAACCCTGAAGATTCTACCGGGTGTCCCAGCATTGCCTCCAGGCTTCCTCATCCGGTTGAGCAACCAAGTAATGTGAATGGGAACACAAATGCCCATAAAGATCTTCAGGCTCTCCACCACCTTCTGCCTTTTCTGGCCTCTGGGGGACCTCCTAGGCCCACCCCACCAACACTCGTCGGTATGACACCTGTGCCGCAGACATTTATCAACCCAGGTCCAAATATGACTGCATTGGCACAATTTCAGTTGCATCTTTCCGCAACACAGGCCCAGAACCAGAGGGCGCTGGTGCAGGCTCAGACTGCCAATTCAGCTGCCGTTGGGCTCCTTCTGCAACTAGCGCAAGGGTTAGGTACCAAAGCCCCCGTGGTGAATGGTTTTACTGGTCCACCGCCGGTGTCCAATGCTGGAGCTGGAGCCGTGAGGGGTGGCGAATGCCCCGAACATGCCCTGAATTTAGCACCTTGGTGGCTTCATAATTTTGGGATGACCAGTGGTCTTGCGTCTCTTCCCCGAATGCCACAACCTGCACCTCCTCCACCTGCGCTGCCAACTTTGGTTGATCCGATAGGAGCAGCCTTCAAAGAAGCCAGTCTGGCCCAAGGTTTGAATACAGATGTACGCGGCAAAGGTTCACTTCTCGGTGACTTCTGGCAGTCATCACTCCACAGTGGACATGGAATCCCAAACATTTCGGTTTGCTACTTTTCCCACATTTGATGGAATTATACTGATGTCAGTTGCTAACTTGTGTGTTGTTTCTGTGATTGTTTTTAGCAGGCTGCCGTCAAACGTAAGATGCAGCCGCAGTTGCCTTTGACCATGGGAAGTAATCCGATCTTCGTCACCCAACAAGCCCAGGAACATTTCAGCTTTAAGAAGAAGCGGGTTTAAGCGGTTTAAGTCATCCAGAGTGTACATGTTGTGTTGTGTGCCAGAAACCACATAGTGGGGCCTTCTATTCAAGAAGTTCTCCATTCCATTTTGTGTGTCGCTTGCTATTGTTGAAAGATTCGTTGGAACTTAAAATATGAGAAGAACGTTATGTGTCGTCTGCCGCTGCCTTAATCGATGCAAGGAGGCTTTTGTTGCCTTGTGCCTTGGTGACGTGATGTTAGTGGTAATTTGTTCATATAAAAGATAAACATCGCACCTTTGCATTATACTTGCAGGTTATGTGCGTCGTATTCAGTGTTTAAATGTCCGGTACTTTTGTGTGGGTTTCAAACCAGTTATTGTTGGGGAATGTTTTCTGTCGTAAATCCGCAGTAAAAGTTTCAGTTTGATTTAATTGTGAAAAAGTGGGTGGAGTGTGCGGATTTCCCCAAATTAACGCATATACCACAATATATTCTTTTATAGATCGTATTATGGTTATACTATACTAGTTTATGTGCCAAGATTTCAGTTTCGGAAATTGAACTTGGTATCATGCGAATAGCACGATCTGCATTGTTACTGCCACAAATGATGTCCACCATATTTCTTAGTTATTTCTACAAATTATGCATGTTGAGGAAATGCATACAGGTTGTTTTTTAATCGAGCAGATGGAACTTTATCGATACTGATGTTGAACTGTTTTTACGTGTTGTAACATTCCATAACGTGGAGCTACCGTGATCAAACTTTAATGGTTTACACCAACTAATCCGAGTGATAGTTATAGTCTTTGTTAACTTTATTCCCATGCTACAGGGGACAAGCATGTGCTGGCAGGTGCTAGATTGGTACTGTTGTAAAATGTGAGTGCTGTGTAATTTGCAAATACTGTGCCTCATATTTGAATATTATACAAATGTGCAATTTGTGCTGGAACTTGTGACATTCCGAAATTGTGTAACTTCCAAATATAGTAGTAATTCAACTGATGCATACAATCGTGTATATCTGCATAATATTAGTAATATTGTATTGCTTTTGTTTTTAAATACTCTGCTGTAATTGTATTTCTTAATACCACTTGTACCTCAAAAATGGAGTCGTACCCACTGATGGATAATTTGTCCAATGAGGTTTATATATAGCTCATTGATTTGTCCAAGCATAAGAAGGCAACTGTGCCTTCTCTTTGTCCACCGGTTGTGGTGGTTGGAAAATGTACCTATATTTTTAATCATCGCATTCCTCTAAGTATATAGATCTAAGTTATTGGGGGAAGCATATGGTTGCTGTGCGCCCTCATTTGCGGTTGGGTTCCAAGACTTTGTGATAAGTCCGTGTTACTGTTTGTAAAATGCTTATAATGGTTTAAATACATGTAATTGTGTGGTTACTTTGTGTAAGAGTATTCTCTGAATTAGGCCGGTTAACGAAAACGCAGTTGGGCATAATAGTTAAAAAAATATGGAGTGTAAATGTAGTTATCACATAATTGCATTGCAATTTGCACATGGAATTTTGTTTGCATATAGAAATGCAAATTATATACTGTCCTGCACACAACGGGATTTTGAGCAAAAATATCACATAAATTAATGGGGTAATTATAGTATTGGGAACAATATACTCTGCATAGCATGATCATGCCTGCATGGCCTGACCAATGAGCTGTATACTAACAGGAGATGTAACCCGAATGTAAGTTTACCCAATGTTAGCATCGAGTTCCATGCTCAAACGTTTTCGCGCTGCACCAAGGCAGTAGAATGTGTTTTACAGGCATGGACCAATGAGCTATAGAACCTTCGGTTAAGGATTTGCTTCCAAAGCTTGGAACTTGTGCCACGCTCTTTTGACTTTTAGCCACGCCCTTTAGAATTTCAGTAGAATTTTAGTCGAGAACGTGCCGCCATCTTGCTGCTTATTGTCGATCGTCCATTCAGGATTTTGCTCGCATATAGTAAGTGATTGCGGCTTTTATAAGCTATAAAAGATATTTTCGATTTTCATGCAAATTTACTTACCCTCTGTAAGGTTCTGCCATTAATTTTAGCAGTTGCAAACGTGCAAACTTTTTGCCATTGCTATCGTTTCCTACGAGGTTTCCTCATTTTCAGTGTTGTAAAACGCATTCAAACGCGAGAAATTCCGCATGAAAATGGCGGATTCCGGAGTCCAGAATGGAAGGTTTTAGAGCTCATACTCACCGAAATTCCGCGCATGCGCCGACCAGTGACATTTGGGCACAGAAGAATCCCCAACAAGGAGATTCCACTCCTTCTAAATACAGCTCATTGCATGGACCAAGGAGTTAGAGTTTTAGAAGGAGTAGAATGCTCCATGCCAGGCAGTAGCTCCATGATATGCGCATGATTGATGCGCTCTGGAATTCGGCGGCTGCATTGCGATATATGTACAATTGCGGCCAAATAAATTGTCGCGTACTGTGTGCCACAGAAAGTAGACCGACTCCCAGCGCCCCTAGTGAGCGTGACGAAAACTTATCCACTGCTATACCAGTCCATGTTAGTGTATAGTTTCACTGTTTGCACTCCCCTCACCAGGAGCGCTGAGATTCATTCATCTTTAGAGAGCCTTGATAGAGAGAGAGCGGCCAAGCGCTGAGATTTCCTTCTAAACGTTCGATTTTGCGTCATGCATTCCGGCGTCCATTCGTCCGCACCCGTTCGGCGGCGCCCGGTAGTCCAGTTCCAACGGGCGCGGACGAATGGGCGCCGGAAAGCATGACGCAATATCGAACGATTAGAGGGAAATTGCGTTCAGCCAATCAATAGAGCCATACGCAACGACAGCTTGGCCGCTCTCTCTCTATGATTTAGATCGGATTTAGACAAGATGAGATTAGTGAGATCGGTGGTTCCGTCTTTCCGTGCCGCGTTTTTCAAATCGTGTACTCGTACGTTTGCCTTCTCCAGCACCTTTTTGATAACGATTTACAGCGTCTTGTACTTCTTTATTTTAAACTAAACTTTGTTAAATTGTAAATAAATTGTAACTCTGTAATTAATTACGTCTCGTTTTTCATGAATAAATTGTTCAACTTTCTACTGATGACTAACATAAGAGGAGAGCCACTCAAATATCTGCTAGCTTATGAGAAATTCGGTAAATATGATTATTTACCCGAATAGGAACTGCACAATGGCGATTTCAAGTATGAAATGTTTTGCTGCTGCAATTGATGCACTGCTGCATGGCTCTGTGGCATTGCAGTGAAACCAAACCGTGGGTCGCTTTCCAAGCTATAGATACACCATATGACTACGGTTTGGTTTCACTGCAATTCCACAGAGCCGGGCAGCAGTGCATCAACGTTGCAGCAGCAAAACATTTCATAATAATTCACAGACACGTTAAATAAAAACACCAATTTCGTTGTTAAGCCTGGTTCTCATATCGGCGACAATGCAGCGACAGCGACATGCGACATGTTGCAATTGGTCGCATAGAACGTGTCGCAAAAAGTCCAACATGTTGAACTTTCCGCGACATTGTCGCAAATCAGTTGCGACATGTGTTAAACCGAGTTTGTTGCGACCTACTATAATTATCTTGCGACAGTCGCGTGTCGCGTGTCGCTGTCGCTGCATTGTCGCGGATATGAGAACCAGGCTTAAGACGTATCTCTAACAGATTCACAATGGACACCGTAAACTAAATTTCATACCTATTTAGAGTTCGGATGCACATAATTTTATCTTTGTACCACCATTGCATTAGAAATGAAGATGTTTCTCGGGGGAATATATGTGAAAGACGAAAAGTTTAACAACCAGGCTAAGCGCTACAACTCTCGTAACATTTGCAAACCACTCTGCTCACAGAAAGCATTCACGTGTATATATATGCAAGTGGTCCCCACCCATTTAAGCACCCACCTGGTGCATCTTTGCGTTATTCAGATCGATACATGAGCTAGAACAAGGGGGGGGGCAGTTGCTGCAAATGTATACAAGATATGCATATGGAGAGAGAACCTTGCATTACGGAAACCACAACGCAACGCATTATGCTTCATTCGGCCCCTGTCTGTCTGAAAATTCTGAAAATGCACCAGGGGGCGCTGTCAAAGAATTGAGCTGCCGAAAATGCTGGATGGCGTGCAACTACTACTATGTAGAAGCAACTTGGTGCGTGATTTCTCAGGAGAGAAAGGGAAGGAGTCTAGAACGGCAAGAAAAGCTCAGTCAATATCGGAAAGCCGGTTGCTGGAGCGCCGTTTGCCCACCCAACTCACTCATTCATCGATGGCAGCGGCTCCTTTTTCTCCTCTTTTTTTCCCTTCCCCTTCCCTCCTTACCCCCACCCCCACCTCCTGCCTCTGATTTTTTGTGCTGCGCTATAGGCACAAATAATAATAGAGTACATTGTGCGCCATCCTGTCGTTCACTTATTACTTCGGACAATGGCGGCCACAGCAGCCACCAGTAACATAGCAAAATATTCAATAAATAGCAAACAATGACTTCTCTCTCTCTCGCTTTCTCCCCAGTGCCGCATAACCATGCATCTGATAAAAGAAGACTTTAATAATTAATTGTTCTTTCAATTCACCGAATTGCTCGCATGCGATTGCATCTCGCTTCTACACACCCAGCCCCAAGATTCCATATGTGCATTTATGCATGATGAAATCCTTCAAAAATGGCCATCATATCATTCCAATATTTCGAGATATGACGTACCGTAAATCCAAGGAGTAAATCGATGCAGTGTATAATTAACCCTACAGCCTCCAAACATCGAATTTATTTCCTGTTTAGTGGAAAGCTGTTTTGTGTTATATAAGCTGGGACCATTTGAAATTGTCCTCCCTGTAGTAGGACCACCAAACAATGGTTGACATTAATAAGGACCACAATTTTGGTTGCCCCTTCAAGCGTGTCTCCATGCCACTTACAATTTATGGGCATCACAGGGCCAATGACAAGGGGGGGGTAAAGGGAAAAATTCAAAAGAGACACCATAGGAAGTAGTCTTGGTACTCTGTGGCCAGCAGGACACAACAGAAGGGCATCGCAGGAAAGGTTCACAACGGGCCATCACCAAGTTATTATTCTGGGTATAATAAGAGTAGAGATTGAAAGAGGTTTCATATTCCCAAATTCACCCTCTTTTCAGAGAACTTAGGGGAACATGGTGTTTCCTAAACTTTCATTTCAAAATTCCAGTATATTTCCACGACAACAAAAAGTCCAGTATAATTCCAGGATTTCCAGTATCAGCAGGCACCCTTGAGATGTATTCCAGTGCTTTAGGGTATTTTAAAATATTTACTTCACTGTAATTGTTATAAATATTAAGATACACATACTATATATACAGTTCCTCCTGTTTACAATTTAGGAAACTTATCCACTTGCAATTCCACCGTAGGCATGCAGCCTTCACTGTATTTCATTAATATTTTTAAACAGCTATGAAATTTTTACAACATTGTAAGGACCTCGTATATATAAGCAATTTCCCCGATTTTTTAAAACAACTTTCCAAGGCCCTACCATAGGGACAACAAATAGGACTATAAAGACTTCTATAGACCAACCCATCAAAAATGAATGTGAAACAAGAGCGTAATCGGTGCACAGTCAAGTGGCATGTCTTGTATTATAAAACAAGGACCATTAAAATGCTTGACTACAATGAATAATTGATTCTAAAAATCCATTATTTCCACTGATGTCCTTCTATACAGGCAGTCAATGTGCTCTAACCAACCGAGACAGATGTATACCGATTTCCTGTCTAGTTAATGACCTGAGCATTTCCAAGTAGATTCACATGTGAACTATTGATATAGGGTATTGGAGGTGGATTCTGTTATAGATGCAAAACTGGACAATCCCATTTTCATTCAGGGTGAAGATGACCAAAACAAACCTTTCCTATCTGTTTATCCATGTAACCTTGGATTTTACTTACCACATGGCCTTATTTTAAACCAACCAACCAAAACAC
Source organism: Glomeris hexasticha (assembly GCA_034695945.1). Classification (NCBI taxonomy): domain Eukaryota; kingdom Metazoa; phylum Arthropoda; class Diplopoda; order Glomerida; family Glomeridae; genus Glomeris; species Glomeris hexasticha. Next base: position 10,925 of record JAQIWR010001350.1, read on the forward strand.
ATGGTTATTAAGTTATCCCCTAGCACTGGGAATTAACCTACTCCATACGTTTCAGCATATACTCAAAACTGATTGGCATCAGAATATGGTTCAGTGAATTTACGCGTTAATTTTGCATGCAAATATGGTAATAAGCTACTGCTCGTATATATATATTGCCAAAGTGCTATTTTTAATAATTAATATGCAATTTGATGCATCCATTTAATAAACCACTATCTGTTCCGATTGAATGATACATTTATTATTCGGCCTATATTGTTGGCTCGAAACTGAACAAACTTTCAAATATATCTGTCGTATTTTTTCCTCCTACTATCCAAATCCTGCGCACCATCAAATTCTCTTGTCGATTTCTTTTTTGCAACAATACTCTGGCACGGTGTATTGCAAACAATGGGATCACGGTCGATACGTGTGTGACACTCTCGAAAACGTACCCGATTTTCAAAATCTGCTGCTTTCCAATATAATCTCACATGCACCCGCATCGCCTACTTGCAGTTACAAATCCCAACGTAAATGCCAGCCATTTGTACGATGCATTCATCACGCTAGAGCGAAAACCATAAAAAAAACCAACAACAATGGCCAACCAATCTTCACACTTTTCGCATTCCAAGCTATGCAGTGAAGCATCGGATTCGTATATGTACGTAGAGAGATGGAAATTGATAAAATAACCATATCCATCTGGGTGAATAATATGGCAAGCAGCAGCAGCAAGAGCCGTAGGTGCTCCATATTCATTAGAGCGGCGTGGAGAGGCGGCTTTAGCGCTAATAAAGGGCGGGCAGCGACTGAAACATGCATTACGCATCGGGTGTCATGCAGCATCCAATCGCAATCTGCGCCGCCATTATTACTGCCACAGATCGATACAAGTGACGGCGCTCCCGCCTGCCGTCGCCCACAATCGTCCAATTTCCTCGGCTTCAAGGCGGCTGGCTGGCACATGGGGTGGTTTTTCTTTTTGCAAGTCGCCAGGCCCCGCTTTTATTGCTGCAGCCGCGACGACAATCACATGACGGATGGATGGATGGATCGATGCAAGCCGCGAATCGAACCGATTTCCACTCGGCCACTCACCGTCGAAGATAATAATCCAGAAGCCAGTGCACATCGCGGTATATTCCACTTACCTCGGCAGCGATGCGACAAGATGACGAAGAAGAAGAAAACGACGAAGCCGTGGAGACGAGACATGCTGCCGTGCCGTCGGCACGACGGAGGTTTTACCGACGGCCGAAGGCCCGTTCCATGTCGCCTGAATGCACACACCACGCGCGGAATACGCAAAGAAAATGCGCCGCTCCCGCGAAAACGATCGTCTTTTATACGTCCGCGTCAACCAATGACGAGGGTCGGAAGGCGGGGCTTACGTAGTCGACTCGCATGCTGCAGCGCCGTGTCGGCGACTTTTTCCGATATATCCCCACGGACTTTTTATATTTGCCGGATGCATTTGCAGGTTTTAAACTCCGAGAATCGATGATAGAAATAAAAAATATTCTCGTATTGCGGTTACAAATTGGCAGTGTGGAAGACTTATTTCGTGCATTCTACGTTCCTTTTCGACAGGCGCGTTTCAAACTGTAGTGCACGTCGCCATGACACTTTCTTGAAATGCATATTCGTTTTCAGACAAGAAGGTTACACAATGACCTTCGTATTGCTAAATCGTGGCAACAACTGTTGAAAAGGTCCAACAATCGGCAATAAAAAAAAAAACAGAATACGTACTGATTTATTACGTTCGCCCCACCCATGGGGCCATTCATAAATTACGTTACTCTTAGTGGCCCATTAGCAGAATTTAATCATTTAATCACAATTCCTACTTGGAAATATAACGGATTTATTCCGCGACTAGCAAGTTCCTCTATATCCAGGGGTTTTCTATCATCATACATTTAATTTCCACGTTATTAATTATATTGATAAAATGGCATTTTTCACTGGAGCATGTCCATTTCTTTAATTACAAAATTAGCATATCTTCCATCCACTTATAATGCCTATATAAATATTAACAGACGCTTTAGATATAAAGCCAATATTTATTTTGGCATGAATAAGATCATGACGAATATTTGTTTGGTTTTCAATAAGGGAAATGGGCAATCCCCGAAGCACATAATAACAATCCATTCATATTGTTTCAAAACTTTATTGCTGAGAAAAGCAACAAACCACTTTCCAAATTTAATAAATATTTTAATATATCTACTAAAGTTGGCTCCTCCTCCTTGAATTTTCTATTTGAAATGGGTGACAGGTTTATTATTTCACCTGTTGACAATCTATTTGTGACGTCAATGGTAATAAAGCTAAACTGTGTTTTTAGGAAGACAAAACAAAATGTAATGTTTAATTAAAGAATTTGATTGCATATAGAAAAACCTGTTACCCTTTTCGAGTAGACAAACCCATGATAAGGTGTATACTTATGTTCCTGATGCCGTCAACTGTCAAAACCTTGAAAATTCAGGACAAGCTGCATGTAGAGATAGGTGAAATGGCATCAAGATGGCGCCCATGAATCACGTGAAAATCCAACAGCCTAATCTATCAAGGGCTCTAGTCTCATCCCAGGAACACAATATACCTTTGCTGGCACATGGCACGTTCATGTTGATTCTCTGTGGGCTTATACATTTATGGGATCACAGCATACAGGCTTGCGAATTGCATTCTGGGTGTTGTTGGTGAAAGGTATTCTGGGCAAGCATTAGGGGTCTTATAATGCGGGTGCCAATTTGTCTAGGTGGCAAGATGTTGATAGCAAATACAATTGGTGTCAATTTGCAGATTCAAATCAGCCAGATTATGTCTGCTGCTGACTTTCAAAAATGGCCACCTATCGGCAGAATTGTGAAACATTACATGGATACCCAACGTACGGGTACGGTGGAATCATGGAGGTTTATTGGGCACCTCTTATAAGGGACAAATGGACGCCGCTGTTCGGGCGCCGGACGAACGGGTGCCGAATTTTGCACACTTCCAGCAGTTCTGCTGGATTCATCTTGGGGGCCATCCATAAATGATGTCACGCAATTTTCCAGGATTTTTTATTCCCACCCCCCTCCTTGTCACACTTTGTCACAAAAATGCATCCATAAATTTTAATTGTAACTCTTCAAACACATATGATAACCATGCATTAATTATTTGCATATTTTCACGTACATACATTCATCGTACCTTTAAAGAATTCTTTCTGCTGACATTGAAGAAGG
>JAQIWR010001351.1:0-14165 GCA_034695945.1 Glomeris hexasticha
GCCTTCAGTATAGCAAATACAAAGCGAAAACCAAAAAACCCGGATGTAAGAGAAACCCGGATGTAAGAGACATTTCCAAAATCCCCGTCAAGTCTCTTACATCCGGGTTCGACTGTATTTCCAATATGGTTGTTGTCCTGCTTCGTAGCCAGGAGGTCATTGACCGCAATTCTCGGTGCGTAAAATCGCGAAAGACGTCTGTAGCTTCGTGCTCACGGATTCCTCGAAGGAAGCAATCGCAGTTCGTTTTTACCTATTCAACTCCAATAATTTCCCTGTTCCATTTCAGGAAATCGTTGTTTATCCACTGGATATTTCGGAGACTGGGTGCCTGGGCCCATAACCTGTGTTGGATTTTGGAGATTGGCAGTGGTCGTCCGCCAGGAAAACAGAGTAGACATCAGCAGGTGAGTTGAACTGCAACTTTTATTCAACGTGGCAAAACTTTTGCCCACCAAGAATTTGTCAAGAACCAATACAATACAAGAAGTGAGTGCAGCTTACTCCAGCCGATGCTGGCACTCAACTGCCTAACAGATCGCATTCGATTAATAATTACAGCTAGTATTACGTCATCGCAGGTGTAATTAAATTAGCATAACTCTTGTTTTAAAGAACCGGGTGCAAAAGGACAAATTGCAGGAACCGGTCTGCGGGGGGAAAACTGACCCAAACAAGAGGAGCTATAATTGAGGTGAGAAACTTTAAAAATTAACAAACAGGTTCTAACACCCATATGGGTGCGAGGGTAAAAATGGCGAGGATGGGACTCCTGGGTTAAAACACGCTGACTGTGATAGAACCCGTTAGCAACAGAATTATTATTATTATCAAATGGCTTTGCGAAATGAAACAGCAATAAATCTAGGCTATTCACAAGTTTCCTCACGTGTTTCATGGATTCTTCCGTTGGTGGCGCTGCGGCCAGAGAATCCCGTTTGGTGCTGCTATGTATGCTGGCCAGAATCTTGAGTGAGACACTAAAACCGGTTTTCTACATTAAATAGCGGTTGTTTCGAAAAACATCCGTGAACATAAACGAACGACAGCGTGTGAACACGTACTTTCAACTCGTTTTGGTTACGATAGGTTAATTACTTTTGCCTCGGTGACAGAAAGTACTTTTACGGGAGCTATCTACGACATTATATGCTTCCGAGAGATAACTAATTAACCTAACGTAACCAAAACCAATTTGAAATACGTTTTAACACGATCCGGTTCTTTTATGTTCACGGGCTATTTTCGAAAAAACAGTTATTTAACTGAGAAAACCATGCACTTATTGTTGCTGTATAAACCATATATAAACGTACATTGCATTTAGTTTGGCTATAAAACCTGTTATCTCCGTTAAATAACTGTTTTTTCGAATAAAAAAAGCCCGTGAACATAAAAGAACCGGATCATGTTAAAACGTATTTCAAACTTGTTTTGGTTACGTTATAATTATTAGTTTTCTCTCGATACCATATAATGTCGTACCTCCTGTAAAAAAGTTCGTGACGCCACCGAGGCAAAACTAATTAACTCAATGTAACCAAAACTAGTTGAAAATACGTTTTAACACGCTCCGGTTATTTTATGTTCACGAATGTTTTCCGAAAAATCGATTATTTAACGTAGAAAGCAGGTTTTATGGCCAAAGTCACGGTTCTGGCCAACATGTACAGCAGCACCAAAATGTCCGGTACCAGTAGCGCCACCACACGACACTCTGGGAATTAGCGCTAGGAAACTTGTGAATATAGCAAGGAGGTTAGAGTAGACTGGAGGGAGCATAAGGGGGAAATTGTGGTCCCACTGCCTGCTTTGAGGGTAATCCGCTGGAGTATTGTAAGAAAGCATGCTTGCACGGTTCAGCTACACGGTCCAGCTACAAACTAGCCTCCAAACAGGCCCCCACATTGCAATGCGGGGCCCGTTTGGAGGCTAGTCCGCTGACACAATCAGGGACCAAAAAATATTGCTGGGAGAGATAGCTTGCGCTCCCTCCAGTCTACTCTAACCTCCTTGGGTCCATGTCGGACCCCTCGAGGTTAGGTTGCCAGAGAAATCTACAACGGTGGCGCCATCCGGCGGCCAACATCGCGTGATAATTAAATCAACCTTATAACTCCTTGATTAAATACACACCAGTTCCTTTGAGGCGGTATTTGTCGCCGTAGGTAGGCGTGTCTTTACTGCATTGCCGAGGCCGAAGCCGGTTTCAGATTGATTTTGGGTCAAATGTTTATGCAGGTGAGGAAACTAGTTCACCACTTGTTTTCCGGTTGTTACTTTTTAACTGTAGTTATTTTTTGAACTACAATTTTTAAAAAAAATCGCGAAGTGGAACGGCCGATTTTTTATTCGGAGGGGTTGTCGTGTATTTTAGGAGGGTTTTTGGCGGCGATCAACGTCCGCAGGAGGCGTATCTTTTCGCAAATGATGTTCGCATGTGAGTGTGAGTTGCGAAATCTGGAGATATTGGAATTTAGTTATTAGCCAAACGTATATTGGGAACGGCGGCAAAGAAACAAAGGTGAGTGAAATTCGATTCTTGGAGATCGTTATCGTGAATGCGTGAATTGATGTTCGAACTGGTGACGTACCTGTGCGCGAGGCTACTTCAATTATTGTCATCACTTGGACACATGTGTTGAACATGCTAGTGACGATTTTAATTAGTTGCGACGTGTCTATCTTTTTGTTTCAGGACCAGGAGGAATGTTTCAAGATATGCTGGACGTTATATCACTTCCCTGAATTTGTAATATTGGTAAACATATTTTTTTATCAGCTTTTTAATCTTGTATATTGGTTTTTATAATTATAATTTGTATATTTCAGTTAAAAGAATGATGGTCCGGCATCGATGCAGAAGACAACCACCAACAGTAGTCGTGGGAGGGTTAATATTTTCAGCAGCTGCTCTCATAACATTTTACCTGTCCTTGAATCTTCCTATTGATAAAGATAATGCCAGCCACAGCTTATACGTTGACAAGGTTGTATTTTGTAGTATTATATAACAGCATTCTTAAAATGTATTTCTATCATGCAAGAATTTTATTAGACAATTATGTGAAAATTGTGCATGTTTCAAAATGTCATGTGTTTTCTATGTGTATATGATAACTTACAATGTAAATATATTTAAAATCATGTGGCCGGTTATTTAATCAATAATTTCGGTCGAATTTAAAGTACCTAGTATTTTAAGGACCGATGTTGCTAGGTTACAACACGTTGTAGTTTGTAATATGATACCAGATTATATTGATTACCTGTGTTCCCATTTTCCTTTACATTTTTCTGGATATATTTACTATATTTCACTGTGACCATTTAATATACGTACAACATGCAAAAAGAAAATGTCAGCTGTAATTAATTACTTTTTCCTTGTGATTGATTTATTTATGTTTAACAGAATGAAGTTGCCAACCTGGAAGTTCGATTGCACAAGTTGGAAAACGCGCAAATGGCAAATCGAAACGCAATCAACAAACTTGTTGACACCGTAGCCAAGCTACACGAAAACAATGACGGTGCGCCGCGTGGACTAGGTGCGTATCCATTTGGAAATGTATTTGCCCCAGAAAATTTACATTGCAAATGTTCACATTATTTTCCTTGGCTTATACCAACAGAGACAATGCACGTACCCAATTGGTTGGATCAGGACATGGCTTTTACGAGCAACTGGTCGGAGGTGTTTTCACCTTCGTGCGGAGTTGCGCGGACTCCAGCGGCTAAAACAGATGTTCAGGTTATATCCCTTGCAATAAACAATAGTACCTAAATGTACTCTGTTTTATTTTTACTTTGAAAATGTTAACACGTCACATAATACATAAGTAACTTGATACGAACCAATTGTGTAAATTGCGTATTTACGTATAGATGTTAGCGCTCTATGACAAAATTGATTTTGTGAACACTGATGGAGGAGTTTGGAAGCAAGGATGGAAACTTGAGTATGATGAAAATCAGTGGAACAATAATGACAAACTAAGAGTGTTTGTGGTACCTCATTCACACAATGACCCCGGTAAATGTCGCCGTGGATCACAAAACTGTTTGGTATTGATTTTGTTAATTACAACAATGATAAAACACTTACTGCTGATGCAGGATGGGTGAAGACATTTGACAAGTACTATCTGGACCACACGCAACACATTTTCAATAACATGGTGGATAAACTTGGCGAAAACCCCGAGCGAAAGTTCATATGGGCCGAAGTGGTGTACCTCGCATACTGGTGGGATAAGGCTGATGACAAGAAGCGGAATATTTTAAAGCGGTATTTAAACGAAAAGAAAGTTGTGTGTATACAATGCTTAAATTAGAAATGTCTATATAAACAGGTTTTTTTTTCTGTTAGGTATGTAGAAACCGGACAACTTGAAATAGTTACAGGAGGTTGGGTGATGACCGACGAAGCTTCAGCCCACTACTACGCCATGTTAGAACAGCTGATTGAAGGTCACCATTGGGTTAAGAACCATCTGGACTATGTTCCCCAAAATGGATGGGCCATTGATCCTTTTGGGATGTCCTCGACAATGGCTTACCTGTTGAAAAGGTCAAATATGAGCCACATGGTCGTGCAGAGGGTTCATTACTCGGTGAAGAAGGAATTGGCGAGACAAAAAGCGTGTGAATTTCGTTGGCGTCAATTGTGGGGTACTTAGCATCACATAAAACCTGTTTAGCTAACTAAAATCACAAGGCAATTACATATCTGTATTTCCGATTCAGATCACAGTAACTCTACAGATATCGTGTGTCAAGTGATGCCGTTCTACAGCTACGATGTACCTCACTCGTGCGGACCTGACCCTATGGTGTGCTGTCAGTTTGACTTCAGACGGTTACCCGGGGGCAAGATGATGTGTCCTTGGAAGAAGCCACCAGTACCAATCACAGTTACCAATGTGGCTGAAAGGTGTGTATCTAATGTGATGAATATTTCAATATTATGTTACAGGTGTATAAGTAGGTCTTTCGTGATTGGGGCATTAATCTAGTTGGACCAAGAGCCTGTTGTTGTCTGACATATTGTATTGTATTGTAATTAAAAAACAAGTGGTGATTAATTCACCAGGGCACATACTCTCTTGGATCAGTACCGGAAGAAATCTTTACTCTTCCGCACCAACGTGGTCCTCATTCCTCTCGGAGACGATTTCCGCTACGACAAGAGCATCGAGTGGGACCAACAGTTTACAAACTACCAGAAACTCTTCGATCACATGAACTCGCAACCAACTTGGAACGTGCAAGCCAAATTTGGTACGTTGAAAGACTACTTCCAGGCTCTCGAAGAGGAATTGAACAAACACCCGGCTGAAGATCACCAGTTGCCGTCGTTAAGCGGGGACTTCTTTACGTACGCTGACCGTGAAGATCATTACTGGAGTGGCTACTTCTCCTCAAGACCCATCTATAAAAACATGGACCGTAGTTTAGAGTGTTATCTAAGGTGCTATTTATTTGGCGAACATTGCGTAAAAATGAAGAGTTACGTATTAACCGTACTATACTTTTTTTCCCAGGGCTGGTGAAATAGTATTTTCATTGGCATTGGCTCGTGCAACTTTCCGAGGAGTTGGTGAAATAGACCTTGCCAGAGAGATGCTTCCTAAGATTGTGTCCGCGCGAAGGAGTTTGAGTTTGTTCCAGCACCACGATGCCATCGCAGGGACAGCTAAAGATGTGGTTGTTATTGATTATGCGAATAGGTATGTTGGGAATTAGAGGTTTTATGTAATATTGTCATGTTCTGTCGATTGAGTCGTTTGTTATTACAGGTTGTTGACGAGCATCCGGGACATGCAGCTTGTCATCGGCCGGTCGGTTGCTTTCCTCACGAGTCCTGAAGGAACACCGTACTCGTCTGACTTTCAAGCAGTTGCTTTTGACCTGGTATAAATAATTCCAAGCACTTGATATTGTGTCAAATACAGGAAGAAATCCGAAATTGAAGTGCAGTACTTCCTGGAAATTAGAATGCAATCCTGAATTTAATATTCTTGACAGCTAACTTTTGCGTTATATGTTGATTTGCTTTGATTGCTGCAAAAGTAAAACTATAAATGGGCTAATTTGAATGTAAATCTTAGGATGACCACCGAGAAGCCTACTTTTCACTGCCGCGCAAGTCGCTAGTTGAGATCCCACACGACGGAAGGTACCTACGCGGTGTACTTTTGCGGTGATTGGTTTCTCACGGTAATAATATGTTTTATTTTTAGATCTGTCGTGTTTTATAATTCTTTGGCACAACGAAGGCGTGAATCCGTGTCTTTGGTTGTGTCATCTTCTAAAGTGTGCGTCAACGATGCCAACGGTGCTACTGTCGTGGCGCAATTAATCCCAGTCTGGGATACTGAATCTATATCTACCGACCAGTACGAGGTAATATTAAATAGACAATGTGAAGCCGTTGTGTGGGGAAATGTTAATAAAGTTGTTTTCATTTTATTGAATAGTTGGTGTTCAACGTGGACGTGCCAGCGCTTGGTTCGGCACTGTACCGAATCGTGCCTTCCGGTGACCTCTCGCTGTGGAAAGATTGCGTTTCTATTTCGACAGTTAAAGTTTATAATTCCGTCCGTGAACCAGCTAGGTATATTGCAATTAAATAATAATATCTGCTTTGTTGATTGATTTTGCATTTATGAAAATTACTAAATAATTGGATTTTTGTTGTGAAGCCATTCAGTATTCAAAGTAGAAGGAGGAGCAAGTAGTTCCTTTCAGCTGACAAACTCGCACGTTGTTGCGTCTTTCTCCGAAGATGGTTTACTAGAAGTAAGTTAAATGTCACTAATGGACAACTATTACGGTGTTAATTAATACAAGTTTTCATTAGGGAATTGGCATGAAGCGTGATGGGCTGAGCATTCAAGCGAAACTTAGTTTCTATAAATACGGCACGCGTAATTCGAAGGATAAGAGTGGAGCTTATCTGTTTCTTCCCGGTGAAGCTGCAACAGTAAGTTAAACAAAAACATTAGGAATAACCTGAATATCACACAATATTTATTTGGTTGCAGCCAATTATATTTCAAAAACCTTACTACCGTATCATCGAAGGCCCATTGCTTTCAGAAGTACAAGTATTTTTACCCAATGTTGCTCACAGAGTCCAATTAAAGAATTCTGCAGGTATTTTAAAACATTGACATCATCCAAACAAGCAAAACTAAATTGTCATTGACACTTGTTGTTGTATGTAAACAATTTCAGGAATAGACGGGTTCGGTATAGACATATTGAATGTAGTCAACATCAGCCGGGAATTCAACAAGGAACTCGTTATGAGGTTTGAAACTAGTGTGGACAGCGGCAATGAATTCTTCACTGATCTCAATGGATTCCAGGTAAATTTGTTGCAATGTTCATCACCGGTGACTGTTGAACACTTATTTTAAACTATATTTGAACCTTGTGATGCATTTGAAGATAGTAAAAAGAAAGATGTACACCAAGATTCCAATTCAAGGCAACTACTACCCTATACCAACAACTGCTTTCATCCAAGATGAACATAATAGGTTTACTTTGATCACCGGACAGCCTTTAGGTGGTGCGAGTTTAAATCCCGGTAGGATTTTTACGCTGGTGTTGATTTAGTTGTTCGCGAGTTGATCCGGTTGGAAGATGATTGTAATTAAATTGTATGTAGGATGGCTGGAAATTGTATTAGACCGTCGACTTGGACAGGACGATAACCGTGGTCTCGGTCAGGGAGTCCTCGACAACAGACAGACTCTGAGCAGTTTCCGTCTGTTGCTCGAGAAAAGGATTTCTTCTAATGTAAGACATGATCCTTGTAGAAGCAATAGGACTTTTAGTGAAATAAAACAAATGCTATCATTTTTCCTGGTAGAATGCGCAAGCAACACCCATGGGATTTGCTTCTTTGGTTGGTGTCCTTGCGACAAACTCGCTGTTGCACCCCGTCCTGCGGCTCATCGCATCCGCTACAAGTCCCGGTGCCCCAATGCCGCCAATTGTACCGTCGTACAGACCATTGCGAAATGATCTTCCTTGCGATATGCACGTCCTCAACTTGCGTACTTTGATGACCGAAACAGACGGTGACATTAAAACGTTCACCCTTCAAGACGCGACCGCGCTCGTTCTACATCGGATCGGGTTCGACTGTCAGATTGCTACGCCTGACCTGGGATGCCAACTTACTGATGGCAAGGTAAAAAGGTTTGGTTATACAGTGAACCTCGCTTACAGTCAAAAGTTAATACAAAGGGATCGGGTTGTTCTGATTTCCTACAGGTAATTTGTTTTGAAAATCCTATTTTAATGGTGGGACTTTGGAGTTTGTTGACAATAGACAATGTTTGCTAATATTCGAGTTGATTGTAAGCAAGGTTCACTGTACCGGGAACAGACCATCTAAGTGAACAAGTGAAACAGGTTAAATGTATTTATTAATCCGTACAGATTACCATCGGCGAGCATCTAACAGATTACTTCAAAGATGCGGTAACGCAGACCAGCTTATCGCTGTTACACGATGGTGCCAACTTCTCTAAGACCAATTCTCAACAAAGGTTGTCCGTGATGGAACTTCAGGCGTACAAATTGTACAGATAGTATGTTATAAACACACTTGTACGAACGTTGCGACGTGTCTTGATTTTCCAAGGCACCGAGAACGGCGAATATAGAGTTTACTTTATAGAGTATATATGACTTTTGTACGTGAAATGGGTGTTTTAACTTCGACGAGAACAGAGAAATCGCATCTTTAATGATAATAGTAATAATAATTATTATTATTCCAAGAGTGTATTTTGGATTACGTGTGCACGCGCTGCATAAATGCGAGATATTCTCGCAACACGTTCTTCCATGAAATGGTACATACATGTGATATCATGATGCGTAGCTTCTGTATATGAGCCACTCATCTTGTACAAATTGTAATTTGCATGCCATGAAAATACACTGTTCCCACGTTGTCTTAAAAATAATGGTTTTCAAAAAGTACAATGTAACGCCCGGTAATTATGGTGCGAGCGATCCCATATATTGAAAATACAAAGTGAATAAAATTATGGTGGCTATCAACGACAATGTATATTTGGTGGCAGGGGTAAAATGTAGAAACGGGCATGCACCACTTTTCGTCAATTGGACGGTCTCTCTGTACAGTGAACCTTGCTTACAGTAACTTCAAACACATGGTGTTTTGGTTTCGTATATTCAATTCAATATATATGAAACTGTCATAAGATTCATAAAAGTTTTAAAAATCAGAGGTTCTTCGACAAGAAACTTCGGTTATAGGAAACCAAAACTCCCCAGTAAATCCCAGTTGACTGTAAGCGAGGTTCACAATGTACAGTCGACTCCGCCTATAGCGAACTCGCTTATAACGAACCGTTTTACGAACGTTGCACTAGTTTTTCCTATGTGCAGCTCCGCTTATATCGAACTGATTTGTTTGCATTTTTCGACTTCGTTATAAGTGGGATCGACTGTATAAGCATTACGTGACGTCACAAAGGTAACTTTTTTAATACATGCATTCATTATAGTGTAGAGCCTTCATCGAAAATACGAGCAATAACTACAGCATGTTGAAACAGTGACACATTTATCATATTTGTGAACATTGCAACCACAACACCTTTTGGAAGTTTTGCGCCATCTTCATCTTCCGATGGCATTATAACCAGCATACTACTCGCACCGACAGCACCACCCGCGTGTCCAACCATGAATTCCCTCCTCCTTCCATAACCATATTCAGGTTCGTATTTCTTCACTACCCATCCCATCCCATATAAAATATCCTCATTTTTCCCATGTTTTGTCTTTTCGAGCCCCGTCCACATTTCGGTGACCGTCTTACGAGACAAGTAACCCGGTAAGGATTGGTTATCGGAAGACTGTTTTTCCGGTTGGTACTGGTAACTGTACAGCATTGCATTGCCAAAGTGGACAAGGTCACCAACGGTGGACAGTAAGCCTCCTCCGGCCCATTTGTACGAGTTGTCTACATACGGCGCGTTGATCAAGTAACCGGATTTGTGTTTGCAGTAATACTTGGACCTGTACGGGATAAGAGGTTCGTGGACATCAAGGTAGGTACGGTTCATGCCAAGTTTCTTGAAAAGTTTGGTGAGGTGTTCTGTGAATGGTTCTCCGGAAACTTTTTCGACAACGGCGCTCACGAGCGTGAAGCCGTGGGTTGTGTACAGGTACGACTCTCCTATTTTTAAAATGTAAATTTTGATTTTACAACTGTGACATGTATCACAGATATTGTCCTATAATATACCTGGTTTGTGTATTAGGGGATCATTCTGGAAGAGTTCCAAAGACTTTGACACAGATTCAAACTTATCTCGAAGACAGAATTCCTGATCGGTTAACGAATCACCCTGAAAGAAAATGTAGAAACGTTATATATGTACATTATATAGTTGCTTGTTCCAAACAACTATGTATATGTTGTTTGCTTACGTACAAATGTATCCTTGTCAGGGTCCTTTTTGTAATGGCGAATGCCACTGAGGTGAGACACAAGTTGTCGTGTTGTTATCTGCACCTGTATATGCGAGTGTTCAACATTGCGAATCGAACCGGTGTAATTATATGTCTGTCATTTATAAACTAAACCTTTTTGCCTTCGAATGTCTTTTCAGGGAATTGTGGCACATAGTGTTGGACTGGTTTGTCAAGGTCCAGAAGCCCTTGCTCGTATAGTTTGGCCACCGCGGTCATCGTGATGGATTTACTGATGCTGGCGATCCGCATGACGGTCTGCGGTGTGCACAGTACATCATTCTCCACATCGGAGTAACCAAATCCTGTATAATGAACCAAAAGTCTTTATACTTTTATACACTTACTGTACGTATATTTTAGCAATGTACCACTTGAAATATTATAACATGTTAAATTGAGACAATTTTAAGACAATTAACACTGAACCAATGACTGTAATTTAAAGTTACAGATCAGGATATACTGTACATATTTAGATTTGGCTAACTGGTGTCATGGCGGCCAAAGACTTCAAGACTGATATGTTTGTATTTACTCAATGAGCGCTATATATAAACCTGCTCATTGATTTACTTCAGAGAGTTATATTTGTTTAGGGAGGTACTGTATAACAAATTTGAACCAAAAGTTTATAAAGTTACAGCTCAGTGTTAAAAAATAATTGGGCTGACTGGCGTAATGGCCGCTTCTATTGTTTCACCTTGGTTTCACTGGATTTTAGCGCATTTATTGTTATTACCTTCCTGCCATACAATTTGACCATTGACACTGACTGCAACTACAATTCCAGGTAATCCCAGATGTTCCTGTCAATTCGTAATAATTATTAATTATTTTTAAAAAGTGGATAATATATATCGTAATTTAAGTATGGACCTTAGTTTGCAGCATGATCGATCTGGATTTGCAAATGGCGTCGTCAACAGTTTGCCTCGAAACTTTCGATTGTTCCAACTCTGAATTAATTTCCAATTTCTTTTTCCCCTTTTCGGACGTAACCCAAATGGATGCAGCAAAAGCAGCAGCAGTCCCAGCACGAGACAACACCTTTGACGTCATTTTTTACTCGTTAAAAAACACGCAACTATACAACCGGGAACGTGGAGGACATTACTGGACTCGACGGAGTTCACGGATGTAAAATAAACAAAAACAAGTTTGAATTTGGCACTTTGCCATTTTAGGCGTAATAACTTCGATTTCGGGACGTATTTCGGGGAAGTACCGGTTTAATTTATCGTGAATTGTGGGCGTGGTAAGGGGCGACCAATAGGCTTCGAGGAACGATTATGGAACGCCTCTATGGCCAACACATTGAATGTGTTTGGTTGTTTTCAAATAATGGGCGTTACCTAATGCTAAAAAAATCGATACTGCTTTATAAAGCATCGATACTGATATGATACGTATCGCGGTTTTCGATGTATCGATCGGTATGCAAAATGGCGGACAGCGGTGGTCGTGGAGAAGAAGAAGCTGTTGTTAGTGGTGAAAGTAATGAAATAAAGGGTCCAAATTGCGTTTTTACGTTCAAAAAACGAGGGGCGAACAGAGGTGGACGAAATGCCCGAAAGAGGGATCTAAGTGGCGATGAAAAAGGTGAAAATTAATCTATTTTTAAGGTAGTTTTCCGATGCGCATATATAAAGAAATTAATCGGATTTTCTTATAGATTCAAGCGGAGATGACACTGTAATATTTAAGAAAGAACGTAAACATGATACCACCAATCCGATGATGCAGAAGGAAAATAATATAACAGTTATATCACTGTGAAACCTGCGCAAGTTGTCCTATAATATATTTGTCAAATTATATTGGAATATTACATTTTTGACGTTTGAAATTCAATTAAATTTCCTATCTGTTAATATAATGATCAGCTGTCGTTAGTTTCACAATGTGCTGGTATTAAGACACTAAATATATAATAATGGCTTTTTTTATTATATTAATTTCTTGCAGACTAATAAATTAAAGAAAACTGTTGAACATCATGAAATTCACAACAGTTCAGACGAGGAAAAAGGAAATGTTTCTATTTCTTTCAAGTCTTCACGAACTGCAGTGAGTATTAATTATACTTGTTCAGTATGTGTTTTAAATTTCTTAATTATTGCAATGATAATGATGATAATAATTAATGTGTTAACTTGTTTTTTTTTGTTTTTAGCAAAGGGAAGGTCCAGGTGACATGGGAGCAACTTCAGTTTTGGAGATTGAAACTGAGAAAGACCGAGATGCTCAGGCAATATTTGAACGTGCTCAGGTCGTTAACAAGGAAAGAAAAGGCAAAGAAGAAGATAAGAAGTACAGGGGATTGAATAATTACGCGCAGTACTACGAAAAGCGAGACACCGCGCAAGGAAATGCTTCCAGTGGAATGGTTAGGTAATAAAACCCAATGTGCATATAATAAATAAAATATTACCAAGAGATATTACTTAATACAAATTCATGATGTAAGTAAATTGGACATTGAATGTTCGTTTTCCAATTAGGAAAGGTCCAATACGTGCTCCCGAGAATCTACGAGCAACCGTTCGGTGGGATTATCAGCCAGATATTTGTAAAGATTACAAAGAAACTGGTTTCTGTGGATTTGGAGGTATAATAATAATTTGGATTGTGTTTTTTGGCATTCTTTAATAAATATTTGACTAATGGATTATTTATTTCCAGACAGTTGCAAGTTCATGCACGACCGTTCAGACTACAAACACGGCTGGCAATTAGAAAGAGAAGTGGAAGAGAACATGTATAAAGAAGAGGGTAAAATATATGAAATATAACATTGTGATGGTTCGGTTTAAATAACGGTTATTTATCTTTTTTGATAAGATTCATCGAGATACGAGATCGCAGCCGAAGAAGACGAAGTGCCGTTCAAGTGCTACATCTGTAGGAAATCTTTCAAGGACCCAATAGTGACAAAGTACGTTTCATTTTTGAATCGTTATCGTTCTAACTAATTGGTTTGTTTGTATTGGTCAGGTGTAAACATTATTTTTGCGAGAAATGCGCGTTGGACCATTATAAGAAGTCGCAGCGATGTTATGTTTGCGGAACTCAGACGGCCGGCGTGTTCAACACTGCCAAGGGTAAAATATAGTAACCTTTCTTAAGGGTAAAAATGTTAGCTGTGTGTTCTAATGCGTCGTTTTATTTTATGTAGAAGTTCTCGCAAAAATGAAAGATGCACCGCAAGTGGAAAATAGCAATTCCGAGAGTAGTAATTCCGACAGCGATGATTGAAAAGATGAATCCGAAAATACTCTTAATGAATTTCTTTACTTATTTAGTGAGGAATTATAACACCATTTCTTATAATTGTTGTTTACAGAAACTTCATGTTGCAGTATAAGATGTAAATTGTCAATTTGGGTCGATTTTTGTCTTGTTTTTATTTTGTGTACCCCATATTCGTTGATCTGTTTCATGTGGAAACCTCCGAAAAGTGCACATTTGATTTGCAGATTCGAAACGAGTTGCGAGTTAAATTATATAAAAATTGTAACTGTGCAAAAATATAAAATATGGATGAGATGGCCTATTAAGGGCATGTGGAACCCCTTTGGCTGCGACTCTTTCTGCCAACAGGGGGCGCTGTTTTTTCAATGTTATCCTAT
>JAQIWR010001352.1:0-14156 GCA_034695945.1 Glomeris hexasticha
TCAATTAATCCTAAATTGGTCTCAAACGCATCTTCTCTGCGTTGTACATCTTCAGTACTGCGAAAAATTCTGGCAGCTCTCCTTCCACGGAGCCTTTTCTGCAAATGAATGGGACAGGGACAGAGTTTAAGCTACCATTCTGGTAGTTGTATACATACGGTGATCGCAATCCTAATTGGGATCGCAAGGTTATCTCAATGTTACGTCGAAAATGGAGTGGAAACAAAAACACGGATCTTGGCCAGAAGTGGGAACTTGTAGCCCGTGATGTTTATGCAGCAAAATACCAATGTCATGTGCATCAGTTTGGTCTGGTGATATCTGTGCAAGCACCTTGGCTTGCTTTTTCACCTGATGGCGTCGTTTTCAAGAATGGTGTTCCATCAGTGCTCTTAGAAATAAAAACTGTGGTCAAGGGAGAAGACATGACAGCTGCAGAATTGGTAGATGGTAATGTCCCATATCTAAAAAAGAATGGCAACACTTTCGAATTGAAAAAAAGACACAAGTATTATGGACAAGTCCAGTTGGGCATGGCATTGTTGAATATTCATGTATGTCATTTAGTCATATTTGCAGGCAAGGATAAGAGCATTTTTGTTGTAGATGTACCAATTAATTACACGTTTTTAGATGTCTTCCTTCCGAAATTGTCCAAGGTTTACTTCCAGTATTATTTAAAACATGTGAATAAAAAATAATGTTTGTTATCAGTCTTATGCTCACCATTATGCTTCAATACATCAATTTACATGTTTTTTATATACAGATTTCAAACTTACAACCTCAAATTAAAAGGCTACTTTAACAATATAACATTGAACTATTGAAAATAGTTTACAACTTAAAACCTTTCATCGGCAAGGATTGAATTTGACAAATTGACCAACCCACATATGGTCTTCACAATCAGGTCAATATATGGAAGCAGTGTCCATTCCATTTTCTGTGACAAAATCTTAAACACCTTCATTCGTTGTATTCCTCTTTCAATATGCACCCTAGCGCCTGCAACATTTGATGTTTCTAATGATTGACATTTACTGAGCTGTGAATTCTTTTTAAGAAATGGTGGGCGAATAATGTCAATCCCATAGTCTGCGCAACAATCGTCTATGCGGAAACCCTTATCAACCATAACTGCATCAATGTATGGGTCCAGCTTCTCCAGTATCCCAGATTCTTCGAAAATAATCTTGTCTGATGCTCGGCCACCATACACTTTGCTTACAAACATAAACAGACCACCCGGAGATGCTCCAACCAGAATTTTTACAGTGTTTGTACCATAGTAATGTGAATATATGAGCACTCTGCAGTTTAAGCACCGTGTTTTCTGGACCAAAACTTCTGTGCAATGTAATACAATTCTTGTCTTTCTGTATTTATCAAAACATCGGGGAATATTGTTTTGCACCTCTTCTCTGGATGGCCAAA
Source organism: Glomeris hexasticha (assembly GCA_034695945.1). Taxonomy (NCBI): domain Eukaryota; kingdom Metazoa; phylum Arthropoda; class Diplopoda; order Glomerida; family Glomeridae; genus Glomeris; species Glomeris hexasticha. Next base: position 1,438 of record JAQIWR010001352.1, read on the forward strand.
CTATGCAACACTCAAGCACTTGGCATAACAAACCAATCGTTTCTGAAAATACATTTCTGCAACACGTTTGTGATATTTGAAATAGTACAGCTATACATTTAAATGATAATGCAGTTTTCAACTTAACACAAGCAAGAACAACAGTTCCTTCAGTAGTCATCATTTTTCTAGTGTTTCTGTGAAGGTCTTCCACGCATGCTGATATCTCATGTAGTATTTCGAAAGATGCAATTCCAGTAAATGCATTTAATTCATCGTTATTGCGGAGCAAGTCCAGAAACTGAAAATGTGTTTGCGTATCCAACATATGGTTAACCTGCAAGCACTTGTCCACCATTATTGTTTCTTCGATGCAGTCCATTGCACCCAAACGCAGTGCCAACTCTGCAAGCATTTCAAGCCAACTCACATCCTCTGAAGGCGCAGTACTGATTCCAAAATCAATATCGGGAACATGTTGCGGTGAAATTTGGTGCGATTCTTCATCAAATGCTGGTGCAATGTTCAATTCATCACGCTGCTCTGCAATAACCTGGACTGCAAAAATATTTGATGTTATAAAATAATTGTCAACCACTAGTGGTTTAATTGCAACATTTTCTCTAATTCAAATTTTAAAGTTTGTTTCCCTGTTTGTTAGAATTTATTTTGTTTTTTAGGCATAGCTCCCATTAGTATTTATGGTTACCTTCACGATTACGTTTCTTTGCTCTTTGTGAGCGTTGGATTGAGCAAGAAGACGGGGCTTCAAATGGATGCACTCATGCACTCTTTGTGGAATATTGGCATTTGGTATGGCCAGCTTTCCGAGGCAATGGCGCTTCTTGGGAACGCATGTACAACGTGTAAAAAATGTTATACTGCAATAATATTCAAGTAATGCACAAATTAAATACATACCAGGACGGACATATTGTTCTGGACTGAAGTGACTACTGCAAACATACATTGTCGGTGTGGTTTTTTTCCCTATCTTGAGCTTAACCTCCCATTCCTTTAGAAGTTTTCTGTCTTTAGGGAATTTGTGTAGATATGTCCTATTTTCTTTGTATGGTTTGGACTTGCATCCCCACACACAGCAACATTTGTTGCTGACTTTAGCTGTTTTTCTCTCTAAACTCTGTGCAGCATCCATCATGTCAGGTTGCATAACTTCAGCAGTAGCTAGAATAATCGAATAACACATGCAATAATTTAGATACAGAATGCTAATTAATTTACTCAAAATTGATTTTATTTGGGTTTTGTGTCATTGTAGAATTACCTTTGACGGGAGAATTATTATTATGTTCATCGATTTTAATATCGATTGTCTATCTTCTAATATTTTTTACAGTTGTAAATTAAGGGATTAGCTCTCCAATAGATCAAAAACAACAGACCACAGACCAGTAAATGTTGATTGTAATCTCAAGATATTTAATTTAAAATGTTTTGATGTGAAATGTCCAGCTATATGAAATTTTACACAAGTATATTAAATGATATGAATATAATAATTAATTTACAATTTAGTATAGATCGATTGAGCCAGATCAAGAAGTTAATAATGAAGTAAACAATGCATACATAATAGTTATTACCACTCTTGTTACTTGGCATATTTTTTTGTTTTTAGGTTACAATGATGTAAACTCACCTATTATTATCGATCGATTTTTGGGCCTATTCGCGCCATCAGAACTTCGGTTTTTCTCAAAGTTCCAGCTACCCCACCAAAAACTGCACCATTGTATTGAATTCTCCATCCAAATTTAGTCTAAAATCAAGTCCCAATTAAGCAATAACACAAAGCTGACCCAGAAAAAACCGGGAAAACATAAACGAAACCGTGTGAAAGATACGCACCATAACCCCTTTGAGCTTTTCGAATGTAGTTCGCCTTCTTCTCGCCAGGTGTCGCACACTTTGAGTGCGTTAGCGAATTGTAATGAAGTGTTTCATTAATGTACAATTGCGGCCAAAAGTATTGTCGCTTATTGTGTGCTGCAGGATACCAATACAGTTACAAACAATTGCATGCATGATTTATGTTGTAAAGATTTAACCGATTTTTAAGCATACATGCTTCCTCAAACACAATTTTCCGTATGTCACCTTGCATTTCAGTGATCAACGCCTTATTGGCATTTTAAAATGACATGTGGAAAATACTTCCCAGATAAGGCATGTGTGTAGAAATTTTACTTGTAATGGCTGAATCGTCTGGGTCTAAGTCGGGATCCGTTAATTCACAATGCTGCAGGCCATTTGCAATCTCATCTTCGCCACTCTTTGAGGTGCTGGTCACTATTATAAAAAACTCACAGTCATAGTTCCTACATATGTCAATTATAAGACAATATCATATTTTCAATGAATCAATTAACACTGACTGTTGGGGACGGTTGGGGATGATCAGTAAAAATTTAAAAAAGTTATAAATTTCCGTGCAACTGCAGTTGTACAATAGTTCCTCTTTTATGGACTTCTTTGCAGTACATACACTGTAAGCTTGCCCCAATGTAACTATAATAGGAGAGAATAAAGTGGGAACAAATAATGCGACACGAGGCGACGAGGTTGTATTCACTCAAAACCAAAACCGTTGTTGTGGAGTTCATCGGCCTACCTCCAGGTGGCAGCACAATTATAACAGCGCAAATCTCCGTCCGTTTGCGTGTCGCTAATGGTCGATGCACACCAGGCGCGATTGCGGCTGCGGCGAGCGTTTGCGGCGTCAAAACTGACGTCGCTTCCTGGCCGCGCCGCGGCATCGTACATTTTGCGGTGCGTTTGGGCGACTACAAGGGTCGTGTATGTGAAGCGGTTGCGGCGGAGCCGCAGCCAATGAGAAGACAGTAGCCCAGCCAATGAAAGTTAGGGCAGGAGGTTAATAGGCGTTTCTATGCAGTAAATTTACGGCATTGAAAAATCGTGCTGTCCGAAATGTCACATGTTTCCTAATAACTCTTTCCCTCCATTTACTTGTAGGTCACCAGGTTCATCTTCACCACCAGTGATATTATTAGAATGTTCAACAGAATTTTGCAACTTTATCTCCAATTTACATTACATGATTTCCCACGTTTTTCAGTGTTTTACCCCATGGTATATAAAGGGAGTGGTTTACCCATTTACCCCTCTTTCTGTAGTAGCAGCAGACATCAATCAAGCAAAATAATTTTAGAGGTAGGTCAATTTCATGTTAATTCATTCATTAATTTCCAATATGCTATACAAATTAATTGTGAATGTTCATTTGAAGTACGTATATAGATTTCAGAAGTTTATCTAAATTGTAAATGATTATTTCATGTTTAAAAGTATAAAAATTGTTTTGGAGTTTAAGTTGTTTGAAAGTTAGAAAAATTGTTAAGTTTAAATATGTTGAAAAATTAAAAAACATGTTTAGGGTATATCAATTTCATATTTATTCATTTCATCAAATTCCAATATTTTAAAAATTAATTGTAAGTGTTTATGTCAGGGTATACATAGATTTCAGAAGTTTACTTGCATTGTAAATGTTTATTTAATGTTTAAAAGTTAAACTAATAACGCTTGAACCAGATGTTTGTTTCAGCTTAGAGATTATTTGTTTACAGAGGCAAATCAAATAGGCACTTAACTTTGATGAGTTTTCCAATATGAATAAATTAATTGCTATGACCTGCACAGCATATGTATACAATTTCCAAAATTAAATATTAATTTCTGGAACGTATCCATAATGGATTAAAAAGCAATACATATTTCAAATTTGTATTTTAGGGGTTTTAAATTGTACTAACTGAACTGTATATAACCCTGCATTTTCTAAATTTTTTTAGGATTTCAAGTATGGCACTCAGGTGGACAGATGAAGTTTTAGTTGAAAGCTTGCTGGAAGATATCAGGCGTCACCCCTGCTTATATAACAAACGTGACCCTGATTACAAAAACGACATAAAGAAATCTGAAATTTGGAAAGGAATCGCAGAAAAAAATGGGAGAACAGGTGAATGGCATGTATATATTTTTTGCCTATTATAAATTTTTGCTAATTGTATCTTTCACCGTTTGTGAAATAGTGGATTGTGTGATGTCAAAATTCAAAAATCTAAAAGACACTTACCAGAAAAAAAGAAAGAACAGAGATTTCCAACAGGTTCAGCATCTATTGCTGCTGGAACCTACCGCGAAAACTGGAAATTTTATGACCTGATGGACAGCTTGATTGGGGGGGTCACCTTGAGGATGGTTTTGCCGTCGCGTTGTATCTTGCATTCGCCTCCAGGAGTCAGCTCAACTGTTGCACCCTTCCTGGTCATGGCCCCTCCGGAAATCAACACAGTACGTAGGTGGAGTACGATTGAAGTTTGATCTCACCCCCTTTCCACTGGAACACCACATCCCCGATGCCTGCCACTGCACAAATGGTGTTATCGGCCAATCTCACGTCAACACCCGCTACCTGACGATAGTTCTCAAATAGGCTCCCATCCGGGCACATGTGGTCTGTGCCCCACAATCTATGAGCCATTTGGTTGATGTCGCGCTCGAGTTGGCTTCTGGCTGACATTGACGCCTGACGTGCAGCAACTCAGCCACGACCATACCCTCCATGCACCGCTCCGTAGTGCGTCGTTGTTCCGGTTGAGGCACCTTCCATGCAGTCCTCGGGTTCTGGCAGGCCCTGGCGATGTGCCCAATTTCACCGCAATTATAGCATCTTCATACCTCGTGGTACGGCCTGGCTGGTCTTTTATCCACCGCTATCACTTCACTCCCTTCGCCAGTCTTCTTGGGACTTGTCAATTCAGTCTGCGCGGCCACATGTTGCTGTCTCCGGGATTCACCCACTATCATCGTTTCGATGCGCTGGGAGTTGTACTTGTGGTCCTCGAAAGCTTCGATAACCGCTACGATGCCGCTGCACTTTTCGGGAAGACCAAAAACAGTATAGTGCACAAATCTTCATGCGATGCCTTTGCATTCCCAGCCTCTACCGTCTCTACGGCGAGCAGTCTGATCCTGTTGACGTAGTCCAGCATTTCCTCGCTAAGGTTCAGCGTAGCATTGGCCAGCGCGCGATGAGCTTGGAGTCTCCGCAGCTTGGTTTTCGGGACGCAAGTTGCCTTTAACTTCTTCCAAATCTCAGCAGGGTCGCTCATGCTGTGTATAATGTCCTGGGCCGTGTCGTCGATCGCCACGACGATCATTCTCGCTGCCTTCTGGAACCGCTCGGTGTATACTTTCAATGCATCTGCCTCAGTCGCCGCTGGTTCACTCCGCTCGAACAACAATGGCCCAGACGTTGTGTTCTTCTAGGACTAATTGCATATTGTATGCCCACCTCTTGTAATTTTGACGATTTAACCTCGTCACTCTGAACGCTCCCTTTTTATCCGTTTCACTCATTTCCGAACGGCCGATACCAGTTCTTGTTGCTAGGACGTCCGTCTTGCGCAGCGCTGCGTTGAATCGTGCACGTGTTGACTGGTCTGATGCTTAGGCCTAATCCGCCACGTGGTCCGCAACCACGCTCTGCTACCACTTGTTGAAATACAGAATGTTTATTTTGCTTCATTACAGGTAGTAAATAAAACTGCGCACACGATCTTCAATGCACGCTACACACGCCACGTTGCTTGGGCGTCGTCCTGTCTGCCACGTCACCAGCCGTCGATTGTGAGAGCCGTAGCGTCGATGCGGAATGGATTAAATAAGTTGAATAATATCTTGCGTACCTGCAATAACACGATTCTTTAGTCCTTCTCGTTTCAGGGAACACGCACGCACGCACACACACACTGCTCGATGTAACACACTGCACATGAGCAGGGATACAATCATGTGCACGGTCAACATACCTGCAGCACAATGAAGAACCGCTACGGGGTCCAGAGACTCATCAGTGTGACCAGCATTGTCGTCAGTGCGACCGAACGCCTCGTCCAAACTCCCTGCGTTGGCTCCTCCCTCTGCGCTGTTGTCGTCATCAATCACGCCAACCCCTACAAATATGCTAAATTATGCGTACACGGAGTAAAAACCTAAAAACACCTCAATAACTCCAACTTTAACTTCACAGCCTTTGTCTGAAGCGCCGTCATTTCAGCTTCAATGGGCGTGTACATTCAATCCCCTAGTACTGGGTAGCCTCAGTGCAAGGTCCCTCGACGTTAATGCGCATTAGGGGACATTCGTTACTGACGTTGCCGCAACAACACAGTCGACAATACATACAATCCGTTAAATACATCCTTTCAACCAGAGAAATCGCAACAGGGACACTTCGTTTATTACGTCGTTGCTCCTACACATTTTTCAACATAAACAATTCGTTTTCAACACGGATGTACATTCCATTCCCCATTACAGGAAAGCCTAAGTGAAAGCTCCCTTTGTGGCCAACAACCCAGTGAAACTAGCTTCTACCTCTTCCCCTGCTAGAAAGGGGCCACTACCACCAGTTGGTAGTTCAGTTAATACCCAGGAAAAAAAATGTCCAATTTTGCACTAAAATTTTGTGCGACCTATGCACAAAGTTGCACAAAACCGAACCCCATTTGTGCACAATCTGTCAAAATCACAATCACAATATTTTGTGCACAAATTGTGAATTTTTTGCAAGTTTTTTGGAAACTGTTCACAACTGTTCACAACTTTTTCTCTTGGGTAGTTCAGATAGTTCAGTGAATGGTTAAAAAGTGCACGACTTGGTGGTAGTGACCCCTTTTTAGCAGGGGAAGAGGTTGACGATACTTTCACTGGGTTGTGGGCCACAAATTATGATACTAAAAAATATTACAATGTGGGTACAAATGTTGAAGCATTGTGTGATTTATTGATGCACAATTAAAATGAACAACTCTATTTTGGGATTATCTAATGGCCTCCGAATTCAGATTTTGAATATGATGAGGTAATATTATATCAGTTACAGAGAGTGGCACAGATTGGGAAAATGGTGGTTTTGGTGGGGGGGGGATGTTATTCCAGTATTCAGCTGGGGAAAAAAATTTGAAAGTGGTTGATGACTGTTTCTTGACCCTGCATGTCATGGGTGGCACAAGAGATGGAGACACGTACTCTGAATCTAATTCTTAGCACAAAGCCACATCGAGTGCACGTATTGGCAATTGGGGAACGAAAGGGGGCCAGTGACAATAACATGCGTCGTTCTTGCTGACTTGCAAACAATCCATTTCAGATAATTGTATGAAGATTGTAAACTTTAGGAAGGCAAATTGTGGGGATCTATGTGAAAGGTTGGGGTTATTTAACCGGCCAGGCATACTTGGCAAGGAGTCGACTGTTGCGATGTGGCTAAAACTCCGGGAAATGTTTCAGCAGGGGTAAATGATTTTATTCCCTTGAAGATGCACACGTCGGCTCAAAAGCCTTCGTGTGATTTAGTGAGCAGGTGCAGGGAAAATTTAATCGCAAGCAACGTATTTTTAAGGAACTGAAGAGACATAGAGGAGAGGAGATTTTAAGTGTGTACAAACAGAATCGCAGTGAGCTGAAACAGGAGATTGGGCAAGCCAAGAGTGAGGTAGAAATGGCCGTACCACATAATTTAACAATGATACGACAACGTTTTATAAATATGCATGCCGTAAGAATAGCTTCAGGGAAAAGATAGGGCCACTAGATTATGCTACCGGGCAGATACAGTCAGGTAATTGGGAAATGACCGTTATATTCAATCGATACTTTGTATCAGTTTTTAGTCAACAATGCCCAAATGACATGCAGGTCGAATTGGAACATTCTGCGCCTGGCATTGGGGATATCCACATACGCAAATGTGCTGTGATCAAATACATGCAACATATGGGACAAAGCAAGGAGACACTGGAAGCTGACGCTATATGTACCCACTGGTTTTAAATAAATTACAAGTCGTGGTTGCAGATGCACTGGTTTCAATATTTCTATCATCTATTGACACAGGAGAGGTTTCCAAAGATTTTAAATGTATAAATGTTGTGCCTATATGCAAAAAGGGTTCCCCAAAGCAGCAGGGATTTATAGGCCAACTAATTTGACATCAGTGGTGCATAAACTTTTATAATCAGTTATTATAGTTATACCAAGAGTATATGAAATTAGGTTAGAGTATGTCACTCCCCATAGACTCCAGCTTAACAACGTATACCAACATTTCGGGTGCCTGAAGAGATGCGCCACCAAGCGGTGAACATTGACAACTATCGTTTTCCCTGCCTATTCATAGGTGAATTCAGAGAAGTGATATGAGAGAACATCGCGCAATATCGATATAGTCGATATGGTCGATATATGTAGTCCCTTGTGTAGTCACAAACATAATTCGTATTCCTTCCTGATTTCTTTGAATACGGGTGCCTTCTGCAAAAATAGGGAGGGCTTATCGGTACTGATACAACATATACGTATCTAAATGGGTGACCCGACAAAACCGCGCAAGGCAAAAGGGCGCTGTCAGGAGCGCGCCGATTAAAGCGCTCGATAACGTTACGGCGCCGGACAAAAAAGCGCCGACAAATGCGCGCCCCGACAAAAGCGCGCCCAGGCACATGTGCGTGTGTTTAAAGTTGTATTTTCCTCGGCATTTTGTTCAAATCAAATTGGAAGAGAAATACAAATCCATTAACAAATTAAATGATATGTTTAGTGTCAAAAATTATGATAGTATATTTTCTGGGATCAAGATAAATCCCAACTTATAATTCTAGGATTTCAAGGACAATAAAAATATATCCAGTATATTTCTAGTATTTTAAACTATATTTACATATACCTTGGCATATACCTTTTTTTTTATACTGGACACAAAATGCATTAAGTAAAAGATAATTACATCACAAAAGTCTCAGCTTTCAATTGACGTTTTGTTCCAAGTAAATTAGAAGACGCTCACAGAAATCAATAAATAAAATTATGTAAAGGTTCAAAAAGTATGCATTTTCCAGGATAAAGAAATCATTCTAATATATTTCAAGGATTTCCAGTATCAATAGACACCCAGAAGACACAACGATTTCCCAAAAAGTTGTATTCATCGCCCCTTGTAGCGTGCTTTCCCTGCGCGCATTTGTCGGCGCCCTTTTAGTCTACGCGCAGAAGGCGGTGCGCGCATTTGTCTGTACGCGCATTTGACAGCGCACTTTAATCGGCGCGCACAAGACGGCGCGCTTTTCATCCGCGCGGAAAAGTCGGGGTGCCATCTAAATGGTACTGTTTCCACCTCCAATGTATCGAAGTGTATATAGCTCATTGATGCCACCATGATGCCACAGCTCTGTGATACAATTTTTCCATGTATCGAACTGTATCATTGCAGTTCTGTCATGTATCAAACTGTATCGTTGCAATTCTTACATGTATCGAACTGTATCGTTGCAGTTCTTACATGTATCAAGCTGTATAGTTGCAGTTCTTACATGTATCGAACTGTATCGTTGCAGTTCTCTTACATGTATCGAACTGTATCGTTGCAGTTCTTACATGTATCGAAATATTTCTTTGCAGTTCTTACATGTATCGAAATATATCTTTGCAGCTCTTACATGTATCGGTGCAGCTCTTACATGTATCGAACTGTATCGTGGCAATTCATACATGTATACTCTTGGTTATACTCGGCAGAAATATCTAGGGGATAAAAATTTAATTGCTGATGTAAACAAATTGAGAATCTCGCTTGTGTTGGGAATTGAAGAACAAGGTTGCTTGGCCTAGAAGTCGGAGAACAATTGAAATGGAATTAATAGATCAATACCCAATATTGTTGCTATGTTGGTTCTTTCTTCAATGTGAGTCTGGATTATGTCTTCAAGGTCTGGCATGTAGGAAGTAGTCTGCTCATCTGGATAGGTCACAAAGTTCGCAATGCCCACAGGGTTGCGGTATTGGAGTTGATTAAATTTCACCTGCTGGTGTTGCAGAACCTGTGGGTCAATAAGGTCACCATCGCTAATGTGTCAGCAGACTGAACTGTCGTGCGGATTTTGCAGTGGAGGAAGCAGTTAGCAATGGTTGACTGTTTTACATCAAACCGCCATGCTGCTGTAGCTATCTGTATTCCAGCAATAATATCGACTTTCCCAGGGTCTTTGACGCTATCCTCCACGCGTTGCAGCAGCATGCGGTTGAACAATGCGGACTTCATCACACATAGTTGTGTGCTGCGAACATTTCTGTGGAATTTATGATGGTGTGTTGTAGCAATTGTTAAAGGTACCTTCATACACAGTCAATGGTTCCAACGTACAAGTTTTGTTCACTTTCTGTCTCACTCTTGCTCAATGAATGAGTAAATGACTCATGCTCCGGTGTGGGCAATGTCACTATCACAATTTGCGTCTTGTCTCCCTAAACTAATAACCTCTATAAACTATTAAAACCAACCAGTACCTAGGATATTAGTTTAGGGAGGTTCTACTGTATATGCATATGAACACACTATTCTCACTTTTGGTACTTCATATAATACAAACAAATTTGTCTTCCCCTGGAATTCATCTGCACAGAACACACGATGCCCATGCCTGTGTAGTCCAATAATTAGATACAAAGTTTAAACAATCATCAATGATCTTTCTTCTGTTAACAATTTTGGAGTGTTGAATTCGTTTATCTTTCTGAATACTTCATCATAGTCCAAATAGTCCATGTATGGTATCTAGATATTCAATATATGATCTCGCATTTAAATTACATAAATCTAGAATTGGAAATGCATTAATTGCATTTTGCCTCTCATCACTGTTTTTATATTTCTTCCCATTGAGCGAAGCCCGTTGTGCTGTGATTTAACCCTGGATCATACAAATGCAAAACTGCTTAATATTTTGGTTAATATGTGATCAATGAATGTAATTTACATCAATTTTTTTCTTTGTTTGGCCCTTGGAAAAATTCTTTCTGGCAGCACGTCCATGAGCTCTATATTCCTTCCATTCTGACAAAATGTTGAAGTGATTTTTGTATATATTTGGATCAAGAATGCAGTGCAATGCATTCCACAGTATTGTTATATTACCTTCTTCAAACTTGGACATTTTCCTGGCAATTATCCAGCATCCAATGACAATGGACATTGCAGATACAAGATAAAAGCAATGAAAATTGATACAGGTACGTATCAGGGCAGTTCGATATATCCAAAAAGGTGACAAATCTCTGGTGATGTGTGCATTGGAACTGTTGTCCATTACAGCAGTGAATCCCCAGCCCTGTTGTTACAGCAACGCTTGCTGCAACCATCTTCTGGATTCTATGAATATTTGGGCGGTCTTGCACGGTAATTAAGAACTTTACAGATTCATCATTTGGCGAATACTTATAATTTCGAAACTATTTGAAATGGCAGGCTGTCTCCCAGGTTACTAGGTTACTGTCCCACAGGAAGAGTGGTTGCAGTCAGTAGTGGACCACTTGTCCAATGCACACATCATTAGTGGTTTCTTCCTATAGGGTCGTAGGTCGATACAGACACATATTGATACGCATAAGCCTGTATCAGGAACGTTAGTGAAGCCCCTCCACATTTGACCCTTGTGGGCCGGTGCACATGGCCTGGGCTCGTCCATTATTTAACGGTTTTACATATTGCTGTGGCTGTCATGGGCCACCATAACCAACAAATCAAAACATTTTCAAACCTGAATTTATCCTTTCCGTCCCTCACAGATACAAAGTCCATGTTATTATGTTGAAAGCGGAAAAATACTTTTTCCGTCCATGTCTAATAGGTTTAGCTACATACAGAAGTTATATTATGTGGAAACAGCCTGTAAGGGACAAATACTTCTAAAATATCCAATTAAACAGGTTTCCAATTCACAGTCAGTTGAAAATTATTTGGAACTGCTCAAGATTGGCTAGCTGGAGCGATTCCATTCCACTCCAGACAAGCAATGAGTTGCACAACGACTCAACAATGACAAATGTAAATAAACAAAGCCATTTGGAGCTATAAGGAGCTACCACATCCCCTAAACAGCAAAAATCCTACTCCTTCAGGATGAGACCATTTAAGAAATTTTAATTAGAATGTACATATGTTCTTGATTTAGCAGTTGCAGTATCAAATATTGTGTTTCAAGACAATACAAATTCATAATAATGCATGAAATTGAAAACAACGATTGTACTAACATTACAAAGCATCAATTGCAACATTTTCAACAATGAATACATGAAGAAAGGTAATAACATTGAAAGTATGAGTATTACAAGATATGAAATATCAAATCAGCCCCAGCTGTAAAATAAAATAATATAGATATGAAAATATCTACTGTATCATGCATGTGCAGTATCACTCTATTACACAAAAGTGGTGATTCCCAAATTATCTCTATTTGTAAATATGACAAAAGTATGTATTTTACAAGATTACATTTTTTTAAAGCGCTGGAGCACAATGTACACGAGGATTTCTAGTACATATGTACTGAAACAAATATAAAATTAAGTGTTGATGTACTCCTAAAGAAAATACTTATTAGTTGACATGGCCTTGGATGTAACTATCAAGGAAACTTATTAAGTAATTATATCATATAAATTGGATAGTAGTATTACGTGTAGGCCAAAGTCCCTTTGATATCGGATTAGTAAAAGCGGTCAGCTGGGCAAAAAAACACTAAACTAATTCTGAATTGCAACACAAACAGCGCTTATTCGCAGTCGACAGGATTCGAACCTGTGCGGGTAACCCCATCTGATTTCGAGTCAGACGCCTTAACCACTCGGCCACG
>JAQIWR010001353.1:0-14146 GCA_034695945.1 Glomeris hexasticha
AAAACGAGATTTCCATTTTTCCGATTTTATTTATTTCTCGTTTTTGAATTCTCGTACGAGAAAATTCAAAGTGTCTAATAATATACTGTATAAACAATGAAACCTTATTGGAACGATGCAGTGCTGCATTATGAATACGATTTGGCAAATACAGTACAGTACAAATATCCTCTCTAAACTAATAAATACAAACTTCCGGTTCCAAGGTTATTAGTTTAACGAGGTTCTACTGTAACTCAAATTTTACGTTATTCCTTTAAAATGACTCCAAGAATAATAAAAACTGAAATTTTCTTTAAATGAACATGTTCTTTAATTTTTTAAATAATTGGAAAGCTTTAACTGAAACGTTTTATTTTAGAAATTTGTTGAATGCCAACTACTTTTGCAGCAAGAAGTCTTAAAAAAGTTTTTACAAAATGAGAAATTGAATTACATTAATTGTTTTGTTTTTTGCAAGTTCAGGGAATATAAACTGAGTTACAAATCATTTCATTATTTATAGTGCAGGCATTTAATCGATTCTCAAATACAATTCAGCATATTGGCGGCTTCTGTACATTTACTGTATACATTCTATGGGATAGTTGTGCAAAAATGGAGCAGTTTTTAGGCCTATATAGATATTATGGCCGCAAGATGGCGGCCGGTGCTTTCCAAAATGATATATAAATACCAACTGAAATATGATCATGACGCGAATCAGTTGTTGATAGATTATTGTAGTTTTTGGGTATAGCTATAGTTTCTGGAGCATTTGCAGAGTAATTTATACAATCATGCCACACTAGCAGACTACAATGGATGTTGTTCATTTTCCGTCGATGACAGCTTGTAATTCTCTCCGCCAGGTGTCTCTGGTGAACTTGGCAAATTGTCTATTGTTTTAATAAGACGCGGTTTGTTTGTGTAACTGCGTGTGGCGAATTAGAATTTTTGATGGTCGGATAAAGAAGTCGGTCGGCGGAGTTTGGCCGTGCCGCCGCTGGCGGCGCTGTCGTCGGCGTCCGTCGGCCCAATAACAAATGGCGTCGGTCGGTCGGTGGTCGGTTGCTCGTTCGTTTTTACCTGTTTACAAAGTGCCAAATGAGTCGACCTGGATTCGATTCTGATGTTCGGTTGGCCCTGTGCTGTTTTGTGTTATATGTTTGGACGGAAAAGTAGGAAATCGGGGGCGCACGACTTTTTCTTTATCATATATGCGAGACGGTAGGGGCGTGGCCACAAGATTTGGACGTTTTAATCGCGCCACGCGCATATTATAACAACAAAAAGAAACGCATTTTGCTTCGGTCCCACTCCCAAACTTTCAACAATTTTCACTTCATATTTGGGATCATTAAGTATTTAGGCCGGTTTTGTTGCCGAGCATTATTACTGAGCACCAAAATCTCCCCTTCCCTCCCAGAATAATGAACTCTTCCGGTGTTTTTCTATTTGTTGACATCGCTGCATGTGCTCAGGTGAAAAAACTGCACAATCCGTAGTCATCAAAATGGATTTGCCAAGTACGAATTCAACTTCGTTTATCCGAAAGTGAATGGAATGGAGAATGTTTCTCGCTTTTCGTACGCCAGATGGCGCTTCGAAAGGGGGAAAAAAACAACGAAACAAAAAAAAGTAAACGCTAAATTCTGTGGGAAAAGTAGTGAAAAGTCGGTTTCTAGGAACAATATTTCTCATGTTTTGCATACTACTGTATAAGATAAAGTTAGACTTTTGTTCCTGCAAAGAAAGTGCAACTGTGTAGTTTTTTTAAGGATAAGATTGCTTTGCAATGCCAATTTGCTTTCGAGGAAACATTCCGATTTGCATATTTACTTATGCTTTTATCTGCTGTTTTGCAAGTGGTGAATTTTAGAGGCAAATTGAAAATACAGGGCGAGGCAGAAAAGGCAGGAAATAAATTTGCTTTGTGCACAGTGCACATTCCTTCATAGAATAGGAATTACTTTCAAATAGTGTTTACCGTTTTAATTATATTGGTTTTAAACTAGTCTTGTGGCATTTAAATGACGTCACGTGATGGTGGAGATGTGAGGGAAGAGGAATTTGAAATGGGAATAGTAATATAATTTGCGGACGCTCCCTACAGGGAAACGACGTAATTTGGCGGACTGGGTTGTTTTTATTTTTTTTTTTTAAAGGAGTGAAATGTTTTCAGGGTTAATACTCCTTGGTGAAAATGTGGCTCATGTTTGGAATCCGGTATTGAGCCGCCATATACCTGAAAACTCAGTGGTCAGAAAGTCGTAACGTCCCTGTTTGGAGCTAGGGGACAAAGAAAAAAAGAGTAGAAAGTGGAGGGAGGACAAGAAAAGTTTAGGAAAAGAGTTGCACGCACATGCACAGATCCTATATTGTAAGATAAGACAGTGGTGCGAGGAGGAGTTGGAATCCCTGTCCATAAAAGCTCTCCTGCAACTTAGGGTGAAGAACCTGCAAAGCTCCACTATATTTTCTTTTCAACAACCTTGTTGTTACAGCACGGAGACATGGCGAAGGAGGTCTTCCTGCCTAGGTTGGGCAGCTAGCAGCCCAGATTCCCTCAACAACACCCATCACACGTCCTCTACTGCTGGCCAAAGACCGGTGCATCAGGGGCAAAGCCCATCGAGAAGACGCCAGGCCTCTTCTTCATCATCATCCTCATCTTCCACCTGCTTGGGGGCCGTACATGCAGGTAATAATGGGCAATTGAGGGTGGTGACTGGCGTAATGGCCGACGTATAGAAATAAACTACGCCAGAGACTCTCCATAATCCGGCTATTCCTTGCACACGTGGGTCAATTTTCACGCCTCGGTCAGAACAAAATTGCTTCTTGTAAGAGAACTAATAAGGGGTGCAAGTGACCTTTTTCAGTAGCACCGCCTATTTCCAATATGGAGGCCTTAGTTGGGATAAAGCTGCAATCTGATTGGTAGAAAACCAGTTTTCCCACTTGATCCCAACTAAGGACGCCATTTTTAATCCTTATTACAGACAATGGCGGCTTACTGAAATAGCTCAATTACACCATGGGAATATTAAGGGGGATAAAATCTGTACTTTATAAGAGAATGCCCTTATAAGTGGAGCCATTACAGAGAGATTCCACTGTATACAGTGTGTGGAAAGGGTTAATCATTACATTTTAGAAACGCAAATATGACTGGAACATCCAGTCAGACACGTGCATGTAATTTAAATCCTTGAATAAATCTACAAATACTAACCTGAGGCTGAAGTATCCCAAGGCGGCCGGATTATCGAGAGTCTGGTATAATGACGGACAACTATGTGCACGATGACAGGAATGTGACGCACAACGATGTGGGAGTGTCATGCACCAACTGCTGGTCATTGAGAGCAGTGAGAGGTAGTTTAGGGAGGAGGAGCCTGAAGGCGTACTTTACAGAAATCTTCGTTCGTTGCTTTGTTACAATTTAAATTTAACTGGCCAGTAATGACACTTGGTTCGTTTGCAGGTTTGACTGGCTCTCCACCTCCATACTCGTACCATCAGCAGCAGCAGCAACAACACCATCACCATCATCATCAGGAGGCATTGTCGATGGCCGGGTCAAGATCGACGCCGATCCTGAACCGTGCCGAAGACCATCATCATCACAGTCACCGTCACAATCAAAAGTACCAGTACCAGCAAGGACAACAACATCTGACGCCCGCCGAGGCTGCCATGGTGGCTCGCAAGTTCCGCAGGCCATCAGTGTACGAGACGTTAGCGACAAAGTCTGGCGGTTTGCAGTTCGCACCGGTCATCCACGGACGTCCACCGCAGCCCTGGGACGGTCTTCCAATGGAGTCCGGTTCAGGAAGTGGTCTGCATCAGCGATCCGCATCCGCTTGTCAGCTGTTCCACAGCCGCCAAACTTCTACGCAGTCCTCGACGTCGGACGGAACAGCCACTTCGGCTTCATCGTCTTCTTACGCCGGCTGCCATAGCCGACAGCTGTCCAGCTTGTCGTCGTACTCCGAGGAGGACGAGGAATCGTCAATGTACTCCGCGGAGTTGGGTTTGAGCCCACGGCACAGAAGTAGCCAGCAGCTGCTGCAGAGGTCGTTTCAGGTGGTGATGGACCGCGAAGGTCATCATTCTAATTTGTCGAACGTGTCAATGGACAGTGGTGGGAGGTGCCTTTCTCCGCCACCACCCCCTCCGCCCGCCAGAGATTCGTCCAGCATGAAGTTGAACGGCAGGCAGCCTTACCATTGCAGGACGACGGAAACTTGTCCACAGCCTTACGACCAGGTCGACCCAGGTAACGGTTACCACCAGCAGTACTATTACTTCTTCTGCGCTACGGGAACGATGGGCCAGCAGCAACATCATCAGCCGCAATCCGCAGGTGTCGCCGCAAACCCTTCGCCGGCAACTGGAGCTAGCGAAAGGCAGAGGTCCGCGCAGGTACACAGGCTACGTAGGCCACACCAGTTCCATCCGCAGCAACAGCAGGCACTGCTGCAACCTCAGTACGCTGTCATGCTCACCTCCTCGTCGTCGTCATCTTCATCCTCTTCACTGTCTTCTTCGCACGGCGACGGAAACTGCGGTTCCACTCCGCTCCTGGACAGGTTGAGGTCTGAGAGCCAAAGGACATCCAACAAACTATTGTGCAGCGATACGGCCAGCGATAGCGGAGTGACGGGTGGAACGGGTTCCACGGGTAGGGCGAGCGTTTCGAGCACGGCAAGCAGCCAGGAGACCCTCAAGTGGCACGGTTCTTGCGGAGATATCAGCACGGGTGGAGATAGGCAGCCTGGTGAGAATGTGGCTCATAGTGCCAGGGTTCAGCCTCCAGAGAGGCACAACTCGGAAAGTGTGCTTTATTATGGTGGTGGTGGTGTTGGAGAAGGAGGAGAGACGAAGCCGGCACCATCTAGCCCTCCGCGCAACGACTCGCCGCCACCTCTTCCCGCTAAAACAAGGCGTTGGGCCGATCAAGTACAGAAGAAAAATCGGTTGAACCGCAACGGTACCTCGTCCGAGCCGTCGTCTCCTCCTTCACCTACTCTTGCCTCCCTTCCTCATCAGCACCGCCATCAACAACAACAACAGCAGCAACAGCAACAACAACAGTCACCAAGCAGTCCCGAGGAACATCGAGCAATGACGGTGGCTGAAAGAGTACTGCATCTAGAGAGGGGTGGCAGACCTTCGACGTATCAACAACAGGCTCGGAGGAGCTCCGATGTCCACAGCCCCTCTTCCACGGTGCTTCACGAGCTGAGGCCAAGAGCTGGTGACCCGTCATTGAAGGCCATCCAGAAGCAAGCGGTGCTGTCGTTTTTCGAGAGGCAGACTGGTATAACCTCCAGTCGATCGTCTATCCGGGATAGGGACGCGGTGACATCTTCACCCGCTTTTATGCCGCGGCAATCCACGCGGTCACTACCCAGAGATTCCTACCAGGTGAATTTGAGTGACTTGTGTGCGAGGTAAAGTTAGGAATGGAGTGTAATAATTAATGTATTGGTTTTATTTGGTAGGAATTCAAACGGCAGCAATTACAGGAGGCAGAAGCTGCATCGTCGGCTGCGCTGGCTGCCGCGGAAGCGGCTGCGGCTTCGATGGATGCTCTCGTGTACAGGGACTTACCGTTGTCATCCTCATCCTCGACGCGGCTTAACTCTGATCGGCAGCAGACTTCTTATCTCGACGCAACACCCTCTAAATCTTCGTGCTCACCTTTGAACGTCGGTGCTGTTGCACCAGTTATGTGCCAATCCGAAGCCGGTGACGAGAAATGTGAACGACCTCAGTCCGCTGTTGAACAGGTATGGAACGTTGACAAATAATAACCAATGGCGATTGGAATTGTAAACAAGTGATTCACTAAACTGTTTGTTTAGTTAGTTAGTGGTTTAAGAAAACGAATTTATTGCAGGCACATTCTTTGCCGGTTTCCAAAAATTCAACCGATTTGCCTCAAAAAAGTAACAGTGTGAATGCCGTGAACGTTGCCGAGGAGCTGCAGAGGTAAGTTACCATGTTGTGCGAAATGTTTGGCAAGTTTTTAAAACTGGTATTTACGTTTTCAGATGCGAGTTGCGTGGAAGTTTGCGGCGATCGTTTTTGACCAAACAAGGATCGCGCTGCTCGACACCCGAACTTCCTCTTCCTCCGCCACCCAGGACCACTGAAACGGAAGTGGCTCCTACGGACGAACCTTTGCCACCACCACCAACTCTAGAAGAAGTGGACTGTGTGGTTGAATCAAAGAATTTATGTACGGAGTTGCCGGATATGTTTAGCGCCTTAAAAGTATTTTGCGCGGTATGTGGCTAATAATACGGTATACTTTCAGCATGGGAGAGAATGCACCGTCCGTGTTTCCACAGCAGTAGCACCAATCTGGTGCTTCATTCTACCTTGGATATGGTCAAGGAGAGCAGCGCAATAAGAGAAGTTACGCAAACTGTAACGGAGTGCGTTTCGGACGATGATCCGATCGCGCGGAAAGGGTCGGACAGTGCCATCGAGGACACCACGTCTTCTTCCGATTCCCCCGCTCCTGATGATAAGAGGGGCAGCTCGAGTTTCTCTTCGCCGTTCATTGAAGTTGACAGTTCGTCTTTGGGATCATCTTCGCCAACCCCTACACCGAGCCCCGTTCCGCCTCGAATCCAAGAGGCAAGGGCGAAGAGAGCTGAGGACCTCGAGGTTGAAAGACTGTCCAGGGATCTTGTCAATTACCTGCCTGCAAGCGATCAAGTTTTACACAATATCCTCGGTGCGTGTAAATTATCAGTACATTGTTGTACCGGTCAATCGGAACCCTTACAATTTTAGCGAAGATTATATTAATACATTATGATTTGAAATGTAATAATCTGATGGTTGTTTGATGTTAGTTCTTGCCCCGGAAATGAAAACCATGTCTGACTACATGGAAGGGATATTTGTCAGTTCCAACGCCCTTCCGCAAAGGAGACGGCGAAGCCACAACATGATCAACAACAATAACAACAACGTTGAGAAATCCTTCAATGAACAGAGGCTAGGCCGGTGAGTTATCATTTATGCTCGTGCATGTGCATAGTAGGATATCAAATTTGGTGTGATGGTTGAATCGAACTTGCCAATTGTTTTGCAGAGAGGGCGAATCGCTGCCGGCAGACTCCGCCTATTTCACCACGTCCGAATCTAAAGCCAGATTCCTCACCACTTACAGCAAAGACATGAGTTCGGTGCACAACGTCGTCGAAGGGTCTAATCTACTACGGAGAAAGGTAGTTTATTTGGAACACGGGTAAGGTTTTGTACGTTGATGGTCACGTTTCACATGGTATCTGGTGATCCGCAGGAGGAGTTGATCGGGACAATCGCGCGAAAGCTGGACATACTGCGAGCGGAATTGTTGGCTGTTCACGAAGAAATGGGTGTGAACGATGAACTTGGCAACGAGTTGACGTCCAACGTTGAACGTCTGGCTCGTATCAACGAAACGGACAAGTTCAAGCTTCACGTCGAAGAAGTGGAGAAGATCACGAACCTGTTGCTGGGACTTTCGGGGCGTTTGGCTCGCGCGGAAAATGCCCTCAAGAATCTACCGCAAGATCATAACCCTGATGAGAAGGTTGGTTTTGTACATTTAAAACAGGATACGGTAACATATCCTTCAGCCGTAGTGGAAATTTACGCTAGCGAACTTGAAAATAAAATTATGGAAGATTTTGCTTATTTTTTTTGCAGCTTTTAAAAATGAATTCAAAGTGGTTTGGAGACGGTGACGCAATTGAGAAAAAAATGCCAACTGCCCGTGGTCATATCAAACTTGTTTCATTAAATAAAGATGACTGAGCATGGAATGTTGCAGAATGCAATTGGAGGATGCATATAAAGCTATCCATCCATCCATGTACTGTATAATATATTTAATTGCAGCTTACGAGATATAAGCCTGCAGCTGATAAACTATCAACTTTATATTCTTGTTCGCAAGCATGATAACAAATTAAATTCGGCTCATACTTTATTCAACAGAATTTATTATTTTCTGGAATTATAGTGACATAGTCAGATTTAGTGCCAAGATATTTTCAATTAAATTTGAGCATTGCAATTAATAAATGAAATGTTAAATGAATAAGGTGATACAGGTTTTGTAGGGGAAAAGCAAGATACTAATAAGTTATTTTTTACATTATAGCGGATCCTGGAATCGAAACGCAACAAGCTTTACGACCAACACGAGGAGGCCAAGAAGCTAAAGGAGAACATAGACAGGAGGAGTGTTCAGGTGTCCGCCATCTTGGGACGTTATTTGTCAGCTGAAGAGCATGAAGATTACAACCACTTCATCAAGATGAAGTCGAAGTTGTTGATGGACGCTCGGGAAATCGACGACAAGATAAAACTCGGTGAGGAACAGATGGCCGCGCTCCAGCAGAGCCTGCTATCGTGGTGCAAACCGTAAACGTTACCTTGCGAAACATTTACGTATTTTGACACTGGTGCAAGGCACATGTTCGCATACGATCAACTTAAATACGTAGCACAACTGCCATCGAGTTCACGCAACAGGGAGGTATGCTTATGATCCGTCCACACAAAATTTGCCTTTCCTACTATACGCTAATACGGTGACAATCTATATATCGAAAGTGAATTTGTGATCTTTATATACACCCTTTTCCCATTACACCCCATGTTTTCGTCTTTGTTAATTACTTTTTTCTTCGCACCTGTTTAGTGTGGAACATTGGAAACTTTCAGGAATATCCTAAAAAGTAATTGTGCGCCAAATGTTTGTTATAAGCTGTTATGTTAATGTTATTATTATTTCTATTCTTAACGATAAATGTTGAAACTTCGTTTTGGAAACAAAAGCCTTGCGGTTGGTTATGTTTCGCTGCTGGTTGTGTGCTGGGTTTGTATGTATTTAAAGTTTTTGTTTAATTAATTAATTATTAATGTCTGTTGAGAGAAGGAATTAAGGAAGGAAGGAAGAAACCCATATCGGTTCAGGGTAGTTGCTACGCGTGTAAATACGTGTCGTCGTAGTTAGTAGCAACGCGAGAGTGACATCCTCCACCTGAGGATTTGGTTGTGCATTATATATGTCCGTTGGGTTCTTTGTTGTTTTTGCCGTCCTTGTGACTAAGCCTTCTGGTCCTTAAACGTTATTAGCGAATCAAACAAATGTACTTAGGTAGCTCTATTTTTGTGGATTTAGTAGTCGAATGCTTGGTCATCTAGCCTACCTGTAGCTAAATGTGGACCGAAGCATATAATTATGTGAAATGTACGCACGTTGAGACACGTTAAAAAAAGGGGCAACACGCCATGCAGTATGTGGCCCTATCTATATAGGGCCACATAATGCTTTGCGGTTTGTTTCAGGGATAGATATGGCCACTGTTTCCTTAGTGATATATTCGTGATCTCATGTGCGGAGGGAAGTTTTCCCTAAAAAACGTCTCCATGTAACCGCGGCTGGAAGACGAGAAACCGAATAGAAGCTAGATGAATGCTGCAAGTAACTTTGATTTTGGTACGAACAAACAAGCCCTTTGTGCCAAATCCTATAGCTGAATCGTATTATTCATGGAATTTGAAGAGAAAGTATTTTGTACGCAGTACTTCGAGCCGCATGTGCATTTGGGGGAGAGTACGGACATGCGACTCGAGGGTTGGTTTCTATTTATCCGCTTCTCTACTATTGTTTCAGACGGGTTAGAGTGCTTTTTTTGCATTAATTAACAATAGCTAAACCGATTTCGAGTACGTGGGAATTGGTTTTGGTAGGCCAGCGACGCGGTGTGCCCGCGCTGGACCGGCGATCCGTTGACATTCCCCGATACGCGTACCTCATCATGTTGTGACAAATGAAAGTTTGGCGAATGCAGGTTATGTTGCTGCTCGTTCCTTTTCCAAAAACTTGTTATTTATCTCCTTTTGTATTACATTAAAAGGTACGTGCTTGCCATTTTTCCATCGAGTTGTTAATCGAATGTTAGCGTTACCGGCTTTATAGGTGTGTGGGGCCTGAAATTAAAGAACGGAGAAGTATATACTACATGGATGCAGTGTTGCTGCAAGGGTTTGTGTTGGTATACCTGACTGCAATGCCAACTATACTGAAAAGCTTCTTTGCAGCAACCACGGTGTCTTTGTCTTTCGGTGGTTCGGAAACGGCGAGGTACGTCACCATACGGATGCCGGCTTGTATGATGAGTTTGGCGCATTCGTTACAAGGGAATTTGGTTGTAAAAAGTCTACAGTTCTTCAAGTCGGATGAAGTCTTGTTCATGATGGCATTCATCTCGGCGTGACATACTGAATGAACATGATGGAAGAAAATATGTAGTGTACGTATACCGTAAATTTCCAAATAGAATCTCGTCTGACAAGCCGGTTCATTAATTGGGTATGCATGCATGGTTAATTGTAATTAATTACCATATGGATATTTTGTTTTTAGCCAATCCCCTTCTTTTCCCCAATCCATCACATCATCGTTGCACCCATTGGGCATGCCGTTGTATCCCAAAGCCACCACACGATTATCCTCATTCACAATACATGCACCAACCTGCAGACACAAATTTATTGATTATTTATATTCACCGGACGTTAACGTAACGTACGTCAATTACCGTACCGCGCGTACGTACGTACTCTATCCAGAGTTTTGAAGACGTAAAATCCCCTTCCCCTTTGGGTGAATAGACTCGCCGTAGAACATATGCACCGGCGATCCCTATTAATTTTCACCAGGGGAGGGGAGATCACACAGTTATGGGAATTTACGTCTTCTAAACTTTTGGACAGAGTTTACATTATGCCTTTTTCTTTGGGTCTTTGCTTCGTTTAGCTGTCAGAGCAGCTAAAGCCATGAAATAATCGTCCCATTTTAGGTAGTCTTCTGATTTCTGGTTCCTGAATAACAAATAATCTATTATGCACTAGAATAAGTTGCATATTTATTTAATTTAACGAAATCAAAATTTACGTAATCTTACGTATTTTCTTGGGTATTTTCTACAGATTGCGCCATCGCAGCTAGCGACACCAGGTGTGGAGAATCGATAACAATTCTTCAAAAAAATGCCCACAGGGGACGCTCGTTACCCTTGTTTGCAAATCCTTCCAACCTCCTTGGCAAATACCAAGGCTGTATTTTTGAAATTGTATTCTCATTGTTTATATTCAGTTTCTGACCACGCTTTAAAATTGAGACAATCAGTAAGAATAGCTATATTTTCTAATCATTCCGATCGCACACTTAATTTCTCATTTTACTACGTAAGTAATGGATAATCCCTAAGGAATTTGTAAACAGTAATCCTTGCAGTAAGAAGAAGTCTGCCGCCAGATGGCGCTGTTCGATTTCTTTCGAATATCGATGCTATGGGAAAAGTGAACGTGACTGATGTTGGTTGGCCAGCGTGTAAAACGCTGATGCGTGGGATTTTGGTTTGAAGGAAAATATACATTTCGGCGATGTCTACAAGAAGCGTCGGAGATTATTATCGGCGTTGTTGGCGTGACACGTCGTCAATTGAAAATGCGGTGGAGGGCGACGAACGTTCGTATTTGGGTTAGGCCTATCGACGATTAGGCCTAACGGCTGCCATGAACCCGCACCCAACTAGCGTAAACAACGTCGATTATATTTCTAATCTGAACTCGCAATCTTCGTCGAGCCTACAGCAGCAGAAACAGAATAAGCAGAAAGTGAGTCAAAAGGCAATGGCTGCCTCCAAGTTGAGTGCTCAGGACTGGAAAGACTTGGACAAGTTCATCAATTACCTTGCTTTGAAAACCGTCCAAGTCATCGTTCAAGCTCGACTTGGAGAAAAAAGTCGCACCAAATCCAAACCTCACTCGTCTGGATCAGATTGGGTAACTAACTTCGCTCATTGGTCCATCCACCTGGCCTGAAACTTCAAAACATCCAATTAATTTCTGGTCTAAAAACACGTTTTGTCACAAAAAATACACTTGATATCAATTTAAAATACCTACACTTTAAAATTACTAGTACACAATATTATTATGACAATAATTTGAGTTATATGTATCTGTTTTTTAAGGGTGAGTCAAATGGTAAACAAGAAATTGAATGCACATGTGTAAGTAAGCAGGTCCAGGTGGCAGGTGCGACTTGTTATTGAAAGTTTAATACATCTTGTAACGTTTATTTGATGTTGTTGCATCGTTTCAGTTCAACTTGGCCATCCGGGACTTGCCAGAAGTACAAGCAGAAGCAAAGAAGGCCCTAGCTGGCGTGTTCCCAGCTGTTGGACTCAGTATGTGCGTTGAGATCTCGCTGAAGACTGTTGAAGGTGACTCTATGGTTTTGGAAACTTGGTGTGTGGCTATGAACGAGCAGTGCAACAACTCAGTAAGGGTCACCCACACGGTGTACAGTCGCCTGGGTCTGCTCCTCAAGTCCCTCATATCCGTAACAAGGGTAACTCCGGCTTACAAGCTCGCAACCCGCCAGGGACCGGATTCGTTCATCATCTGTTACCGGGTTTACATGGGTGAGCCGCAACTGAAGTTTCTCGGAGAAGGTCACTCCATCGTCAGGGTTGGCCAGGTGAATTATTCCTAACCAAAATGAATTTTAATTAATTCTGTCAATGTTTAAACGCAATGGGTTGTGCCGCAATATTCCTACTACAGTGAAACTTGGGAGGTGAATTATTCCTAACCAAAACCAATATTGTAATTATTGCTGTCAATGTTTTAATGCGATAGGTTGTCCCGCAAAATTCCTACTACAGTGAAACATGGGGAATTGACCATGTGACCCTCTTTAATCTGACCATCTGCGTAACTTGAATGTTGATATTACGCTGCCATACCTTTATAATGTGTTTAAACCTGAAAAGTTGACCACTGTGTAAGGAAAGGGAATTTTTAAATAACATTTCCTGATAAGAAAAATGAGGAATGAGACTGAGGCAAGAGTTTCTTTACAATTCCGGTCATAGGTGTATGTTCTGACGTCATCGGCCAATACAGACTTCATATTGGCAGCCAAAATGTCCACAAATTTAATATTTTTACCCCGAAATTTTTTCTGGGAGCAGTGTGTGGTAAACGTACACCAGTTTCACTGTATGTACATTGTCATAATGTTGTTTAGTTGAAGCAATGAAAGTGAAAACTTTGCACAACGGTGTACGTGACTGGTAACAATCTATCCCGAGTAACCTAAATAATGTGAGGGATTGCGTACTACGAGATCTTGCCGCGATGTCCCATTTTGGCCAAACGTCCTTGCTGGAAGCCAGTACTGTGACAAATGAGCTAATTAATTTTGTGGTGGTGCTTAGAAAAAATAGTTCAGCGCTTTTGAGAAATGTGTCCGGCACAACATCTTTGTACTTGTTGTTATTTTCACCGCAGTAAAATAATATTACTTTGCCCCTTTCCAGGTGACCACTCCAGTTGGCACAGTTGTACTAAGCGTTGCCTACCGTACCCGGTTGACGTTGACACCGCAGAAGACGATCGACCGGGACGGGGCCATCATGGTGAAAAGTGATCATTTCAAACCGGACATGAGTCCGAAGCAGTTTCTCCAACCAACACATGTAAATTGCCAACCGGATCACAGGTCAGAGTTAGTGAAACGAGAGCCAGCGTATCGAGCAACCCGGCAAAAAGTGCAATTTGTAGTCATTTGACAGGAGCATGGTGGACGAGTTGGCAGCGGCTCTCGAGGAAGGACAACCTCTGGACGGGGAACAACAGACCGCAATCACCAATGACAACTGTGCCGTGAATGCGACATTGGTGACGGAATGCGTACGCCCCGTTCGGACGGATAATAAGTCGGATGCCGATCATCGCAACGGATCTAGGTAATAAGCAGGTGGATTATAATGTTTGGGATGAAATCTGTAAACAAAGCAATATAAAAATATGACTGCTTTATCAGCAGTTTACAATTTAGCAAGTGTTGTCAAACTGCCTGTTCGAAATGAAAGCAGACGATGATAACAAGGTGCGGCGAAGGTCGCGTGTTGCTACGAACAGACACATTACACAATGATACAAGTTATTTATAGTCAGTGTTGTCAGATAGAACAAGTCTATAATACAAAAGTTAAAGGTGAACTGACACGGTTTTGTAAGGTACCCTGAAACTTAAACTACCTGAAGAAAAGTCACGAAGAAAGCA
>JAQIWR010001354.1:0-14144 GCA_034695945.1 Glomeris hexasticha
GAACTAGCCTTTTAAGTGCAACGGTTCAAAAGATACAATTTCAATAACCTTGAAATTCTCGGTCAAGGTCACTAAATGTCATAATTGGAATTGTTGTAGTCAACTACCCATTTGGTTATACCAAGTCACATTTGCCATATTCCTATTAGTTTCTGAAATCTAGGTGGCTCCCTTTCTGGGGGACACCCTGTATATTCCTGAAACTGAGTATAGTTTTCACAAGCATATAACGGCAGGAAAAATTATGCAATTCCGGTTATAACAAACTCTGCATATATCGAACTGAGCTACACATTGTTTTTTTGGGGCAAACATGATGCTGTAGGTCACTATTAATAATGCTATGCAGATATGAAACATTTATGCCATACGGGTTCCATGTAGAACCTTGATGCAGCTTTGCTGCAGAATAAAACATGTCTGTAGTATGTAAGGTTTGAACTATAGGTATATAATGCTGAACCAAATTTGCGCAGAGTGGCGAAAGTATGGCGCGCCTGAGTGCAGTAACCTGAGAGGTCATGAATTTATTATTCTAGTCGGCGAGATAATTTGTTGCATAAATCTGTGTCGGTGGGAAACGTGGCATGTAGCGACAACACTACTGAACGTATACAGTATACAGTGCAGGGGCAACGATCAATCGATTTGCAGTAGGGTGGGCTTTTGAAAGTGCCCTTAGGGGGTGGGCGGGCCCTATTGATAAATAATGAGATGAGATAGACAGCTTTGGGTCGTATGTGCGCCGCATAATCAAGTCATGATTCGTGCCCGAAGCTGCGGAAGCACATCATTAAGGGCATCTACCATACACTACTTCATTTATATACCTCCCACCATCCTGTTATTTCTTTATCTGTATGCAAACCAGCACTATTTGATATACTCCCGTTTCTCGCTTCATCTTTTTCAGTTCGAATCTTATACATTTCAGTATATGTGACACATTGATGACACCAAATTTGATAGAATAAATTTATCGATAACATGGTTGCAACATATATGGTATACTACTTGTAGCCCAATTCAAATTGAAATAATTGTGTATAATATATACCCTTAGAAGTTGTGTTATTGAATATTAGTTTTGAAATACAAAAAATGTGTCCCATTTGTGACAGAATAGTAGAAATGATTGATTTAATGCCTTGTGTTGTAAATATGGTTATGCATGGTTTAATTTATAATTTCTATAAACTTTGGCAATGTAAATATTTGATAGGTGGGAGAAGAATTCTTGAAAAGTCAAATATATTTTACCTTATTGATTTGTATAAATCAGTGCTATTTTACTTGTGAAACAGATGATTCAAAATACATTTCTTCCTATTTAATTCACAATCGCTTATTCTACATATTTGAGGATGAAAAATGTTTACTTTCGAATTTCATGTTAACATCAGCTGTTTGTTTCAATTGTAATGTCTTTCTTTCCCTGTGGTATAGATGGGCCTGAGGAGATCACGTCTAGTGGAGATAGTCCTTGTCTGAAACCCAAGAAACCCCGAAAGGCAAGGACAGCTTTCACAGATCATCAACTACAAACACTGGAGAAGAATTTTGAACGGCAGAAATACCTCAGTGTACAAGATCGGATGGAATTGGCAGCAAGCTTGAATCTTACAGATACGCAAGTCAAGACATGGTACCAAAACAGAAGGTATAGATCACTTCCCTTTCATTATTAATTATAGGGAGAGAGTGTGCCACGGTTCTATAGGCGCCATGTATTAACCCAACTCGTCCAATAAAAATTATTGAGAAAAAATTAATTTGAAATATCAAAACGTGTGGGATGGAGAATTTTGTGGTGGTTTATAGGAATATAATCCAACTCTCAATACCTTTTAGCGCTCGTTTGCTGCAAATAATCGCATCTGCGAAATTTCCAAAAAAAAGTAAGTGTATCAAAAACCGTAATTGTAACCAATGTCTTATTTTGGGAACAACCTATTGTTATATATAGCTATCGAATGCTTTTTTTTTTAAATTCATATAAATCTAAAAATTTCCTAGCCAAAAATTGTGAAACCAACACATAATCAACAAAACATTTTTTATAAATAACCAAAATAATCTGAAGTAAAAAATGCTGAACAAAGATGAAAATACTGCAATGGAAGTTATCTTAAACAAAGTTTCATTTCAAAATTCCAGAAACTAAGTTGCACACTTATTTTATAAACTACATTTGGACCCATTTTTAATGACCCATTTAATGATGTAGCGTGCAAATCTTCTGGTAATGTTGCTGTCTGAGGTCGGCCAGTAGATTTCCTTTTTAATGCACAACTTGTTTGTTTGAAGTTTGACATCCAATTTTGAATAGTTTTTTATCGGGACACAATTTTTGCATTAAAAAGGAATTTACTGGCCGACCACAGAATGCAACACAACAAGAAAATGTGGCACACTGCATTGTTATCGGCGAACCTCGGCGAACCGCCATTTTGATAAAACTCCTCTACAGCAAAAGTGTGATGCACTTCTGTACATGTCATAACACGGACTTAAAATGGCAATAACACAGCTCTCTAACGGCACCATCCCTGCTGCTGTACTGCCACCCTACCCTTAGCTACGTTCCTCCCAAATCGGGGAGGCCATTCTGCCGCACCCTGTATATGTCAACTGCATGTAATCTTTGTTTGTAATGGAACTTTTCAGCAAATATTAGTAACATCAAGAGTGTATGGTAACATTGCATCAACATTTACTTGCAGAGTTGTGTGGATTATTCAACTGATAAAACAGCTGGTATACATCGCGATGCAGTGCGGCCTTTTCTGACGGACCATGAATTATTTAAATATATTATAAACGGAAGCTGTATTACACGATATCCTATGCTCATTGGTTCCAGGCTGATTAAAAATCACCCAAATGTTGGTTTTTTAAAGGATCCTGCATATCATTTACCAGCCAGCTTGAAAACTACAACAAACTTTGTCTTTTATGATATATTTTCCAGCATGTGAGTTCAAATTGCAATATTTTAAATGCAAACTTCCACTATAATTGCATTAGATTATTATAATTTATAGAATTCTTCAATTAAATGAATTTGGTTTAATCCATGCTCTTCGAGCCAGACACTTGGAAACATATGAGGAACCGTTATTGCCTATTAGGGCAATTAATGACTTTCTTAGAAACATGGATTGCTTTTACTGCATTAGTAATTGGAGTGTGTGCATCTATTTTGATTGTGATGTTAGAGAGAATTGTACTACATAGCAATTAATGCCCTTTGAAAATATTGCACTTGTGTTAGAAAAATTACTGTTAAATGTCTTGAATATTAAGCGGATTTATGTTAATTAGGAATTAGCTTAAGTCAGATGTATAACTATGCCTCACAGCAATAAACAGAACAATATAAAATAATTTTCCATATGCTATTTCTAGAAAACATATGAGCTGCTGTGTTGGTCATGTACTCAGGTGGCGTCCTCTACCGGCAGATAAAGGTAAACATACCATTAGTAACTCGATCGTGTAATCACATTGTTTTATTAACTTCTGATCAACTATGGACGTTCGCATTTATGCTACCTGTGATTGAGATAGTAACTTTTGTTGGTATAATATTGCAATTTCTGTTATTATATTTCAACTTTTGTGTAAAATTGGTTATCGTATTACGAGTTTGAATTTACCGCGCTCTGTTGGAAAATACGGTACATCAGCAAGCTGAAGCGCCTTTGTTTTCATCACCATGATCAAGACTTGCCCACTATATCTGTGATGAGTCATCATGGGCGTGTTTGGAGCTTCCACTGCTAGGTGGCGTGCGTATTTATACAAATCTGGAAACCCGCAACAAACCACACGCCACCTAGCAGTGGAGGCCCCAAACATATCCGTGATGACTCATGACAGATACAGTGACCAAGATTTTGCAATACACATTACACTGATTCTCCTGATTCTATCTTCCGAACGATGGCCCCGAGATTTTCAAGCAACAAGTCCTTGTCACCCAAGCAAGGTTGTCTTCATTGCTGTTATTGCTTAGTATGTTTTTTATATTATAAAGTAGCCACGTTGGAAAATGCAACTGATCAAGAAATGGCGAGTTTGAAAACTAAGCCTGCAAGTAAAATTCGACAGCCGATCGTCGTTACTGCTCATGACTGGCAAGGTTATAAAAGGAAGGATTTCTACGACGATGGAACGATTACTTTCTTTTGGTTGGCTATTTTCTGCATATTTTCTGCATAACACTTGTATAGTAATTTAAAAATACACATTTTTCGGACTTGATTCTTGTCATTTTAGGCGGGCTCATACCCTTACTGTGCTTTTCATGCTAACATGTGCTCTAATATATGTGGCTGTCTTTGAACAAGCTAGTTTGGATTCAAACTACAACGCGAAAAGGTACATTTTTTTGTGTAGTCCATTTGGATCGATGAAATAAAATCCATAATAAGTGTGTAATATTTATTTCCATTTTTGCAGAGGTGTTGTTGCTTGTATTTTGGTGTTTATCCTCTTGGGAGTTACACAAACTCCTGATGGACCATTTCAAAGACCACATCCAGGTTATAATTGATTACAGTATTTAGTGGATAGTGCTGCCGTCTACTAATATTGTACTAAACTATTTGATTTCCCTATGTATTTCTGTGCTAAAAATTAGTTTTTATCTCATTTTGAAGTAAATATAACGAACTGTTACACCAAACTTAACAGTTATATTGTATTTCTATTGGGAAAGCTGTTATTGTGTCCGTCTACAGTCAAAGAGTGCAGCAATTTCACATTTTTTTGTGTTTCAATTTGGATTTAATTAATTTTTGCACGGAAAAATGCAGTTAAAAATTGTAAAATGAATTGTAAGTAAACACAGCAGGTTAGTGAATGTTGCCAATATGAATAACAGATTTTAATAACTTAATTTGATTGGTACTGCAGGTACTGCAATCTCACTATAGCTTGTTGAAGTTTAAATTTTATGCCGTCAATGTTGCAGAAATCCATTCTCGTGATTGGTTCCTATCGAAAGGATTGGACCGCGGTTGTCCTGCAAATTCTTTACGTGAAATATCTGGAAATTAAACATAATTTTTGTATAATATAACATATGTAAATCTGTCTATATATAATATTATAAGTACAATTTGCTTCTTTGCTATGTGACTGTGTAATCAGCTTCATCTTTAATTGCAATTCAACTTTGGAATTTTCATAGCCGTGTGGCGATTTGTCTTCTGCGTGAGCATTGTGTACGAGTTATTCCTCATATTCATCCTCTTCCAGGTATATTTCACAAATATGTTTGTATTTTCCAATGACAACAAATTCAAGATTTCAGTCTATTTTCTTGGCAGACTGTTGATGATTCCCGGCAGTTGCTTACGCACTTGGACAAGGAACTTGGAAAGCCGCTAGACGAAAAAGATTACGGTGGCAACTGTCGTATATTTGACTGGGAACACCCTGATGATCCATTTCATAATATTTGGGTCTATTTTATACTTATCTAATGTAAAATCCGAAAAATATGCTGAATATTCGAAATTAAATCTCTTTTTTTGTGTCTTTTGATAGGACAAATTGGATGTTTTTGTAGTTACACATTTTATTGGATGGTGGCTGAAGGTGTGTATTTACTCTGTTATATGGAAATAAGCAAAGAAAACTTAGATAATAATAATAATGTTATGTATGTTAATTGTACGTACCTGAATTCAATTCATAATTACTCGTAGACTTTGGTGCTGCGGGATTGGTGGTTGTGCACCGTTCTCAGTGTAATGTTTGAAATCTTGGAATACACACTGGAACATCAGTTACCAAATTTTAGTGAGTGCTGGTAATGTCCTAATTTTGGTTTCATTAAAAGATTAATAATACGTGGTATTAATAGTTTTATTTTTTACACAGGTGGGATCACGTAAGGACCAGTTTGCGTATTAATGAATTGATACGTTAAGTTAAATGAGTGGTGCATTCATTAGTGGTATATTGGCTTTTGAAGTGGATAATGGATGCGGCCGTTTGCAATGGGCTCGGCATTTATTTCGGAATGAAGACGTTACGGTACTTTTCCATGAAGCCGTATCACTGGAGTGGGATGTGGAACATCCCCACTTACAGGTGCACAATGCATAATAAATATAATATAATATACTATGAACAAACCTGTTCCATTAAAATTTGGTTTGGTTGATTTTACACAGAGGGAAATTAAAACGGATCATTGCGCAGTTTGGGCCGTACAGTTGGACAGATTACAATTGGACACCAACTGCCAGTTTAACAAGATGGCTGGCAATGTTGGGAGTTATATTGATTGTAAGTTTGACAACTATTTGAAAAGTTGTATCGTGGATTGTCAAGTATTCCTATAGCAGGGCCACATAGAAATTAAATATTAAAAGAAAATTAAATAATAACATGTAATATTCAGATAAGACTCCAGGATTTCAGGACAGTCAGGACAATATTCAAAATTTAAGGACATAATTGAGTTTTTTTAGGAATTTCAAGACAACTTTGAGCCCTGCTATATTTTCGAGATGTTCCTATAGATAATATATTCCCGGCAAACTCATATTTTCTATACAATACATTTTAGCAATGTATTAAAAATTCTTAATAATAATGAATTGTACATTTTACAAGTATATAGTCCTGTCGCTTAATTATTCCCAAACTACCTAATTAATAGTCTAAATAATTGTTTCACAAATTTACTTCTATTTATTATAAATTAGTCCTGTTTCAATGTTTCAATTGCTATTTCCAAACTATGATTAATTAGTAAATATGCAATATCTTTATAGAAAACGTTATTTGGAGGTTATCAGAACATTCCTATATTTCTCCTATAATTTGGGCAAAATCTAACAAATTTTTACATGACCGTTTTCAGTTTTTGCTTGCGGAACTCAACACATTTTACTTGAAATTTATTTTGTGGGTTCCCCCTGCGCACTACCTGAATCTCGTAAGATTGTTCTTCTTTCTGTTTGCGGGAGCAGTTGGGATGAGAGAAACCTTCCAGGTATTCATTAAAACCTACTAGTACTTACAATGCATTTTCCCATATCAAAAATTAACTCGCATTTTTTTTCCCCCAACTGTTGTATACAGTACCTGGATGATCCGTAAGTGTTGATCAAAGCACAAAGGTAATATTAGCAATGCAAATGGCATAAGGTGATGATGTATTCAATTTGTGCAGAGAATGTAAGAAATTTGGTAGACAATCTTGGGTCATCGCTGCCGTCATCATAACGGAATTCTTAATAATCGTTAAATTTGGCTGGGAAACTATTACACTTCCATTACCAAGGTTTGTTGGTATGACACCATTACAAGCTGAAAAGCTAAAAAACAATAAAATTGGGATTATGGTTTCAGATATGTACTTATACTCTGGATAATTGGCTTGATGCTTCTCACAGGATGGACAGTGTGGCATTTTTTCATCCGAACAGATTCAAAGCGAAAGTAACGTATAGTTTACATGCATATGTGTGTGTGTGTGTGAACTGTAATGTGTTAAAAATGTTAACATTGCATGTTCCAGGGTTATGCAGAAAATTGCAGGCTACAAAGATGCCAAAGTTACATTTTCGATTGGCACGAGTGGACATAACGGAGAAACGCACAAAAAGATTGCGTAAATGCGAAAGGTTGGCTGATGTTACTAGTAGTAGTACATCTATGCCAATTAACTTGCTTGGATAAAAAATTCAGACGAATTAAGCAGGTTTTTTAACATGCCAGTTTAGATTGGACTTTAATTTGTGACGAATTATCCAGGTTTGACTGTATGCAGGCTGTCAGTGTTCCTATATTTCCCATATTTGTAAAGGATTCCTGTATTTTCCTTTATTTTGATGAAAATTCCTATATTTTCCTATTTTTAACCGATATGAACTCAATACAGTTAAATTTTGTATTGGTTTAGCCCAAGGTTTAACCAATGCCTTGGAAAATAATGACACATCATAATTTCCAAAGCCTGGAAAATGCACAAAGTGCACTGAAGAAATTACGATTGTCGATTTAATGTGTGAAAAAGTAAATCAAAATTTTCTTGGTATTATTTTGTCCATACGCTTTATTTAGTATTTTAGCTTGTCATATTTTTTCCTATATTTCAGTGGGATTGTGCTAGAATTCCCTTTGTTTTTTATTGCACATTTCACTTGACAGCCTGTGTATGTTCAATTCCAAATTGGTGAATCTAAAGATGAACTGGGATAAATGCCATGTGTAGAAAACAAAATAACTGTCCAATTGAATATATAAAATTATTTTTGACACCATTTTCAGTTTAACAACAAATAAGTCAAATAAATAATGCCGTAAGTGCCTGGGAATGTCAATCCCTTGTGTAGTAGTCACTTAATCTGTTTCCCTTACAAATATTAGTTCAGTTTAATAGTTGTGTTGTGATTACAAACTGTTGTACATTGTTTGATGTTCTTACTTTTATATAAAATAAAGCTTCAGGTTTTATATATGGATAAATTCCATGTTTTTGGAGGAAATTTAAACCGTTTGGCTGCATGTAATAAATGACACCACACATTTTTATGCCCAATTGTTTATTTTCAACAGCATGGACATTTATGCCAAGAGTGCTGAAGCAGTGGATGATTCACTAAAGTAAAAAAAGGAATGAAAACAATTAAATTAGCAACCCAAAACACTAAATATACCATATCATCTTAAATTGTAGCTGCATTTAGCTGTTGCAATTTCAGATGATACAGTAATTAGCAGATTTTTTAACCAAAAATCTTACTATTTCCAATTGGGTGGGAGTACGCGTTTGGTTTTATAGTAACGCGCAAGTCTGTGTATACGGCTTTCGACAAGGACCAAACGAAATTTGGAGTCCTTGTCCTTGCGATTTCTTTCCAGATGTTTCCTGATTGATACTGCTTTCTTAATCAAGTGGTACAAATCTTCAGGAAGGTCTGGTGCTAGGCCTTTTGCCTTCAGGATCCTAAGGATTTTATTTCCGGTCACAAAGCGTACTTGAGCCACTCCGTGAGAATCCCTCAAAATGACACCTTTAAATGGTAAATATATCATGTTTTAATATATTGTATATTTTTTCCAATTTAAATTATTTCATTGTGCAATTTTCCTCCAATCACCTATTTGTGAAGGTGTCAAACCTTTCTTTGCCAACTTGTAAATCTGTTCCTTGACATCATCTGTGGTAGTTTTCAGCCACTATTGATAAGAAAAAAATGTCTGAAGCACAAAAAATACTCCATCACCTAATGTGACAGACTAAAATATAGGACGTTCCCTTTAACGTAACGTAATTCATGGATGTCCCCCTCATAGATATTTACCGTTGGAACAGAACGTCTGTAGGGCAAAGCTGACTGGGAAATACCCTTTCTGCATAGAAAAACACATTGAGTTGGTTATTTTACAATGTAAATCACAATAGCAATCGTATTTGTGGACAAAATCCACCATTATGTCTCCGCCACGTGTTTCAATTATACAGCAACGATTTACGCATTAATTTTGATATTTACATGGAAATAGTAGGTTATTAACAAATAAAGTCGGTACTGTAAACATCATTTTCGTTGTTTCTTACCCGGGTGTGTGCATACGACCCATTTTGACTGGTTTTTCAGCACACCGAAACCGACGGCGTTTCTAAAAGTCGCAGCACCGAAAACCAAAGAGGAACGTGATCTCGTCACTTCTCGCGAGATCCCGCAGTTTTCGCAAAAGCGAAAATGTGATCTAATCCTAGAACATAATTAATAAAGTACTGTAATTATGTTATTACGCACACTGATGTCAGTTTTCTAATTACTATTGGTAATAACTGTGCTATAATTATAATTTAAAATTCAACATTCGTAATTTGCACCGACGTCACAGATGCTTGGGTGGCGTCACGCCCGCCATTTTAGGGGGCACTTGACAAGCGAAATGGCTGGGCTCTATGCGTACGCAGGGTCATCGATGCAAAAGATCGTTACAAAAATAAGCTGAAACATATTGGAGACCTGATATTTTAAGCTTGTTTTTGTAAAGTTCTTTTGCATCAGTGGCTCAATAAGCTCATTGATTGGAAAAGACTCGTGCATATGAAGAAACCTCAGTCATTTCGCTTGTCAAGTGCCCCTTGAAATGGCGGACGTGACGCCGCCCAACGTGACGCCAGTCGAACGTGTGACGTCACGAGAAAACCTCATTGTGAAAACCATCGCGGCGGAAAGTGCTGCATGGTGCTGCCATCTGGCGAATTGTATCAGTACTAGTAAGAGTTTTACGATTTAAAATTATGTAGATGATTCAAAGGTATAGCGAAACAATTTTTAGACATGACAGACCAGATAATACATATTCTGAATTTATTTGAGGTTTGTATTTTTGGATATTGCATATATTGAAATGAATTTTAGTTTTTTTAATTTTATAATTGTATTTTGGTTTTTTAAACTGCAGCTGACTTGCATTTAATATGGTACGGTATATTCAATTTTCTGATGAGTCATATCCACTCTTGACAGTGGTGTATCCTTGATGCAACAAAAGCCAGTGACAGATGAAATCTCATCCATATATTTTTTACTTTATCTATTTGATATGCAGAGGAAATATTGCACAATATGGCAAATTCTAATTTATGTAAGTATATATATTATAAAAGCAGTGCCACCAGGAACGAACGGTTACCAATGTGTGAGAATGTCCTAAGAACATGCAATGTATAATAATGTTTACTTTGTCGCTGAAAATACAGTGCAATCTTCATAATTTAATATGTATTGTCTGGAACGAAGCCAAAATATCTATTTATACAGACGGATTTTATTTACGTATAAGTATATATATTTGCTACAAAAACAAATCGGCAATTCTCTACATGCAAAGTTTGAAGAAAATACAACTTTGAAAACAAAAATCCACAATGCAAGGTTAAATTGCAGCCACATTTTTTGGCATGCGCACAAAATTTCTGAATTTTACATGGAAATATGAATTGGAGGTCAAAGTTAGACAGTAGCAAGTGACAGTAGTCGGTATATTTATCCTGGATAATTTACATGAGAAATTAAGTTATAACACGGAAATAATATTGCAATTTTGCAGCAACAATAATAAATGTACTATATAAATCTTTAGATTTGTCAATTTAATTTCCTCAAGTTTTCCTAGAAATATTAGTGTATATTTTGCCATCACTGCCCATGGGAACGAA
This sequence comes from Glomeris hexasticha, assembly GCA_034695945.1. Taxonomy (NCBI): domain Eukaryota; kingdom Metazoa; phylum Arthropoda; class Diplopoda; order Glomerida; family Glomeridae; genus Glomeris; species Glomeris hexasticha. The sequence goes on from JAQIWR010001354.1 coordinate 11,210, forward strand.
TTAAAACACAGTTGTATGCACTCCTCCATTTTGTACATTTTCTACAAACAATAGTGTTATTTGCATTTTAAAATATTGTTTATGCGCATATATTGCATTTATTTTGATACAGAAAGTTTACGCAAACTTGTTTTCAATTTTCATATGCATTTCTAACAGAAGCATGTAGATTATAATTGTTTGTAAAATATATTTGCATGAAATATTACTTTGCACAACTGTGTAAAATATTTATGGAAAAAAATATGTACTCAACAAAATTAAAATACTTTTTGTTGCCTTTGTAACTTTTGTTTGATGTCAAATATTATTAGCTCTCCTATTGGGCAAATTTCGTCGCGTCGCGTGCAATCAAAGGTAAATGGAGTACAGCTAAGTATGCCTTTGTGACGTCACACGTGGCCATTTTGTCTCGATGTTCAGCGTTTTGCCCGTTATACACTGGAATTTGTAATCGCGTAAAAATAATTAATGACGTACATTAACTAATACAAAAATGATCAAATTAAACAAGTAATCTAATGTGTATGAATGAGGCAGTTTGTATGTTTGATGTCTGGCCATGACGTCATTAACGTAAATATTCCCGCGGGGCCCGCTAGTGGATGGAGTAGGGCTCTAGGCAGGAGCGCCGCCCGTTGTACATTCGATCAACCCTACTCCTGACAGCAACTCTTCATCCCACGCAGTCGCAGATGCACTATTGGCCTTGCCGTCAACGGTGTGTTACGGCGAGAGTAGCCAGGGTGACGGCATCGCGTGTGAAAAACGCCGGCTGCTCACAATCTGCCGTCGCCGATTCACCGGGAATACTTTGTAAAAATCATTGCACCTCTATAACCATCCCTCGTTTCAATCGTGAGTAACCTTTTTGATCATTAAAACCATGTGTGTATTATGCCGCGCGGCCATTTGGACTAGACGGTTTTAGTTTTTCAAGCCGCCGTTGGAAACTGCGCGCCGGTTCGCGCTGCCGCCGCCGCATACGGCTATAAAAAATCGTCGTTTTCCGCCTTTTTGGCGCTGCGAAAAATTGGAAAAATGCAGCTTATATCGTTGTTTCACACAGTCGATTAGCTCGGAAAGAAAGTGGGAAATGAAGGTTCTAGTCATTCGATTACAGTATGGATGCAGAACGAGACGCGCAGATATATAACCGAGACCGATCGATGAATGGTACGCATGTATACTGTATATAGACACAAATAGAGATAAACCCAATGGATAAACAGAACCCAACCCAAGGTGTGGTAAATTTTCTATTTGGATTGTCGTCTAGAAAAATTACGCAACAATTAAAGGTTTGTTTAATTGGTTGCAAATAAATATTTTGTTGGTGGGGTGGGTGGGATGCATTTTACATTTCTGTAGGATGTATGGATGGATTGGGTGAACGGAATTTGAAGGCCGCGCAAGCGCAGTTGAAACAATGCGTAAAAACCTCGTTGTTAAAAACCGGCTCATTTCCGGATTGCCACTTGTAAATTTCAGTTGAAAGCCTATAAATAGGGGTATAATAAGATGCAAAATTGATAGGGGCCAATATTTTTATGGGACACCAGGAAGTGATAATCCGTTGGCTGGGGCATCGGGTGTCACGTGACGTCAGCGGATTGATTACTCGTTTTTCGGAGTGTATCCGGAAACCCTTTTTTTGTTGTTCAATGCCCCGATTCCACAAAATTTAGTGGAAAAAGCTACGATGATGCGTTACATGATGTATATTTTTAGCAACATTGTACCATAAGTAACTGTATATGCACAATGAGGATTGTTTATGAACGACCCCCTGTGCAATACTCGCCTGCAATGCTACTGTGTTGCGCACCTTGATCCCTTCCTCCCCCCTAGACATAGAAAAATCGATCGGTCCACGCATCTGGGAAGTGGGAATGGAATGATCCAGTGAGCATCGGGGGATGAAACGCGGAACGGAGCAAAAAGGAAATGAGGACATTTTCTGCCTATAATTTTTATAAACACTGATTCAGAGGTATGATGGAAGAGCAATCAAGTGGATTGATGGTAGGAAGTAACCTTAAAATTTGAGGGTAGCAAGTTGACCCAGTGGCGGTTCAGCGAGGAGGATGATGATGATCATCATGCAGAAGCTGCGCATACATTGGACTAGTCCAATAGCGAGAAGGGGGGGGGAGGAATGTTAAGCTGTCAACATGAACTGCTTATAAATAGTAGGCCTAAAAACTGGGAATCACGAAAGGTGCAGCTACGAATAGGAAACTACATTTTTGTGGATTACAATGTCTAATCTCTCCTTAAGCTAATGAAATTACTATTAAAGGAAGAGTTTATATAACTTTATTCAAGAGCGGAGTGAACAATGGATGGCTTTCATTAAAGATTTTGATAATAATTATCACAATTTTTCGTACAAGTGTTCAATTATCTGGACAGGAAATGATATACAGTACTTTGAAGAGGTACAATCAATCTTTGGAGTTGGTTTGTAGATAGTGTAAGAAAGTCAGAAAGCTAAGTAGTGATGTGTGTAATATGTGATAAGGAAGAAGTGCCTATAATTATTATATAATATGTCAAAAACTAAAAATAATTCTGAGTGAAATTCATTTTCACTGGTCAGCATTATTCATCATCAGAATCACGGTGATCAGATCTGATGTATATGTAGAGCAGCTTGGAAACATTTTACTACAACATTTGAAGAATCAATGAAAAATGACATTACACAATTAGAAAGTTGTCACACAACAAAATGTAATTTTTAACAATTATTGTACATACACATATATTTTTTAATCTAGAAAGGTAATAAGCAACAATAATTAAAGACGTTGAAATACAGGGTGGATGAAAAGTCTGGTTCAACCGCCTCGAACCGCTTTCGAACGGTTACCGAATTTTTGACCTTTGACCTTTCTGTAAAGGTCATCTCGTCTCTAACTTTTAAACCGCT